>CAUYPK010150625.1:0-82813 GCA_963574355.1 Loris lydekkerianus | reverse complement strand
CAGTAGGTTAAATGCTGATACCCTCACATCAGATACAGCTGAAGCTCTGTTTGGACATACAGATGATGAGGAAGAGGAATCCAGTTTTGAAGGATTTTAACCTTTGTGATTTAGCTTGATTACCTGTTAAGCTAAGCGCACAGAATCAAATAACCTGTATGACCCGAGTATAAGCCGAGTTCGGGGTTTTTGGCACAAATTTTCGGCACAAAAACTCGGCTTATACTCAAGTATATAGATTTTTTGTTTTTGTTTTTGGTTTTTTTTTTTTGAGACAGCCTTAAGCCTTTGCATCACAGCTCACAGCAAGCTCCAACTCCTGGGCTCAAGTGATTCTCCTGCCTCCACCTCCCAAGTATCTGGGACTACAGGCATCTGCCACAACACCCTGCTATTTTTTGGTTGCAGCAGTCATTGTTGTTTGGCAGCCTTGGCTAGATTTGAACCCGCCAGCTCAGGTCTTAGCTGCTTGAGCCACAGGTGCAGAGCTTATTTGGGATACTTGTGCATGAGTTATCCATTCTCCCTCATTTATTAATTTATTCAATCAGCTATTCATATCAGTATAAACTCATGGATATTTATTTTATACTTTATAATCCAATACTACTTTATTTTCTGGCTCCAATTTTGTTCCTGTTTTGCCCAGTAGGAACTCATTCAGTTGGCTTCTATTCACATTTCTCACATGCTCCCATCAATGTGGGGAGTTTTGTTTTGTTTTTAGTTTTTGGCCGGGCCTGGGTTTGAACCTGCCACCCCTGGCATATGGGGCCAGCACTCTACTCCTTTGAGCCACAGGCGCTGCCCTGGGGATATGTTTTTGTCTTTTTTGCTTTCTGGAATATTGTATCTTTTTTTTTTTTTTTTTTTTTTTTTGCAGTTTTTGACCAGGGCTGGGTTTGAACCCACCACCTCTGGCATATGGGGTTGGTGCCCTACCCCTTTGAGCCAGAGGCACCACCCAGGAATATTGTATCTTTTCATCCATGCTTAAGCATGTGTCATTGAGAAACTATAACTTTTAAATTACATCACCAAAATTTATCCCACCTTTAAAAATAGTTTCTTAATATCATAAAGTCAGTGTTTAAAATTTCCAGATAGTCTCAAATGTTATTTTTAATAGTTGGTATGTTAGATTCAGGATAAAAACAAGGTCCTGTATTTGCATTGTGTTGTATTTTAAAGAGACTTTTTTCCTTTTAATCCTGTACTTTGTGATTTACTTACAGAAGTAAGTGCAGTTTGTCTCACTTTTGATTTGATTGCATCCCCTTTGGCAAGAATACCTCACACTCACAATTGGTGTTGTGTTTCTTTACTGCAACCTGTCAGAAGATACTTAATATGCAGTTGTTTCACATTAGGGGATATTAAGATTGATGCAGTTAGTTCAAGTGTTATCAGCCCCATCCATGCATTGTAAAGTTTCCCATCAGTTTTTCATCTAATGGATCTAGACCTCCATTATTTTGTTAGGGTTTGCAAAATGATGGTAGTCTACCTTTTCCTTCTGCATTTATTACATAGAATTTTATAGAGAAGTTTTTCACATCAAGCATTTGATTGAGATTCAATTTACAACAGAATAAACAGGACAAATGGGGGCAGCGCCTGTGGCTCAAAGGAGTAGGGCTTCAGCCCCAAGTACCGGAGGTGGAGGGTTTGAACTCAGCCCCGGCAAAAAACTGCAAAAAAAAAAAAAAAAAAACCTCCAACCCCCCCCCCCAAAAAAAACAGGATAAATGCTTGATTCTTTACCTTTATCGTTTTTTCAAAATGTAATGATCCCTTGCCATCGTCCAAGAGGGTCAATGACATTTTAGAAAATAAATGGGCTGAATTAAAACCAGATTCTGCCCAACTACAAACCACCTTGAACCCTTCTATTACAGTGCTCATGATATGAGAACTCAGTAGATTTCTAAGAAATTCGAAGATTTCTAAATAGTTTCACAACTTTCCTAATTTAATTCTCCCCTTCAAAAGTCTCAAGAATTTCTTGGATTGATTTCTTTTCTCATTATAAAAGCAAATCAGGACTAATGTATAGAATTTGCAAAATATTGAGTAGAAAGAAAAGAGTGGAAGAAGAAAAGAAATAAAGAGTAAAAAGAAAGTTACCCAGAAGTAGACCACTACAAAATAACTTGTGTTTATCTCTAAATATATTTTCTATAGCCTACTTAATTATCTTCCCTAATAGCCAGAAAAGAAAAAAAATTCAGAGTGAAAACTATGGAGATTTGAGGCAACTGATTACATTCCCTAAGTGTAGTAAAGATGGGCCTTTTCAGAGCTTATTGGCTAGAAAAATGCTCAAGTTGGGAGTGTTTAGACCTGGTGTTTTGGAGGAAATGCTGTTAGAATTATCAGGATGTAATTAGATCCAAAGGAATTGTCCAGAGTTCTTTCTGGTTATAAAGTATATGGTAATGATCCAGAGAAGAAGAAAAAAGTTAAATCTTCATTTTGTCCTTTGGAAAAATAAATAAATAAATAAATGGGCTCATTGACTTTTAACATAGTTGATGTGTATCAATCAATTGCTGTTCTTAACTATTTTTGAATGTTAAATATGTCATATATTTGATACATGTTTGTCATACGTTTGCTTCAGTTGGAACATCTTTGTTTTTCTTTCCTCCTTTCATTTTGGTACAATTAATGTGTCTTAGGTTATCTTTTGTATTTCTTGCCACAGATTTCTGTGAACAAAAATTCTCTGAAAAGGAATTTGGAGAAAAGAGACTATTTCAGTGAACGATCTGCAAACCAGAGAGACCTAGCTTCCACTATAAAAAGAAAAGTGTGCTCCAGAGACAAAGGGACTGCTCTGTGACACGGCAAAAGGTCCTACCCAGTCCAGTCCTTTTATGCAAATGAAATACTGAAACTTGCTTAGTTCTGATAGGTTGTTGCAGCTGGTGATTGATGCAGTTGAGTTTTGATTGGTCAGTACTAATACCTCTGCGGGTGGGCTGAAGCATTGAGCTTGATTGGTTAAGAGAGTGCTGAAACTCTAAAGTTAAAAAAGGGGGTGGGTGGTCGGGCTCTGCACCGGTAGCTCAGTGATTATGGCGCTGGCTAGGTACACCAGGGCTGGCGGGTTCAAACTTGGCCCAGGCCTGCTAAACAACAATGACGACTATAATACAAAATAGCGGGGCGTTGTGGCGGACATCTGTAGTTTCAGCTACTCAGGAGACTGAAGCAAAAGAAAAGCTTAAGCCCAAAGTTTGAGGTTGCTGTGAACTGTGATGCTACGGCACTCTACCGAGGGCGACATAGTGAGATTCTGTCAATAAATAAATAAATAAAGGAGGGGAATGTTTCTGGGACTTTCAAATGTGTGTGTGACCGAAAGTCAGCTAATGGCCTTGGCTTTTTAAAATTATTATTTTATTTTTTTGAGACAGAGTCTCACTTTGTTACCCTTGGTAGAGTGCTGTGGCCTCACAGCTCACAGCAACCTCCAACTCTTGGGCTCAACTGATCCTCTTGCCTCAGCCTCCCCAGAAGCTGGGACTACAGGCGCCTACCCCAAACCCCGGTTTTTAGAGACAGTTCTCACTATTGTTCAGGGTGGTCTTGAACTTCTGAGCTCAAGCAAGTGGCTCATGCCTGTAATTCCAGCATTTAGGAGACTGAGGTGGGTGGATCTCTTGGCTTTGTTTTAAATTTAAATCCTGAGTTAGCCACTCAGGATCCATTTTAGCTCTTCCAGATTAACATTTGTTCACATTTGAAATCAGTCCTTCCTCTCCAAGAGCCACCTACTTTTACTGGAACATGATATTTAGAGATAATAGTTCGGAGTAGAGGGGCATGAATTAGTTTGGTCATTTTTCTAGGCTTTTGCAGTACACAGACTTTTTTTTTTTTTTTTTTTAAGATAGAGTCTCACTCAGTTGCCTTGTTTTAGAGTGCTATGGTGTTACAGCTCACAGCAACCTCAAACTCTGGGACACCAGTGATCTTGTTGCATCAGCCTCCCAAGTTGCTGAGACTACAGTTGCCTGCCCCAGGGCCTGCTAGTTTTCTATTTTTAGTAGAGACGGCAGGGTCTAGCTCTTCCTCAGAGTGGTCTCTAATTACTGAGCTCAAGTAATTCACCAGCATCCGCCTCCCAGAGTGCTAGGATTACAGGCATGACCCACTGTGCCCAGCTGGACGGACTTTTTATTATTATTATTGTTATTATTAAATCATAGCTGTGTGCATTAATGCGATCATGGGGCACCATACACTGGTTTTATAGACCATTTGACATATTTTCATCACACTGGTTAACAAAGCCTTCCTGGCATTTTCTTAGTTATTGTGTTAAGACATTTATATTCTACATTTACTAAGTTTCACATGTACCCTAGTAAGATGGACTGTAGGTGTAATCCCCCAATCACCCTCCCACCGTTCATCCTCTCTCCTCCCTCCTCTCCCTCTCCCACTTGACATTTTTTAATTGGAAAAAAAAAAAATGCACCATAAATTCATTCTGATTATTTCTACATTGAAATATAGGATTACAGAATTATTTAATTTCTTCGGTTTTATATTTGTTTTATATTTGTGTTTCTTTCATAAGGAAATACTTGGCTCCCAAAAATATATCTTTATACTAATTATAAATTCAGAAATATTCACAAATAGCTATACTAATATTATTACTGACACTATGAATGCTGAAATCTGCATAAGGTTTCTTAAGATTTTTCCCCTTTTGATTAATATATCTCACTAGAAATGTTTGGTCGGTTTATTGTCGGTTTATTTATTTTAAAGTAAACTACTTGTTTTTTTTCTGCCACAAACACTTCAACTGCAAAGTGTGTTTCAATGCAGTAATTTAAGGAGGGAGATACCATTTCTTGTTGAAAAGGAAAGAGGAACATATACAGTCCCCCCCCCCAAACAGTATCAAAAAAGCTTAATAGGATGGTAGTAAATTCTCCTTTATATACTCTGCATGGAAGACTCATGTGAACTAACTATTGTTATGAATTTTTTTTTTTTTTTTTTTTTTTTTTGCAGTTTTTGGCCAGGGTGGGGTTTGAACCCGCCACCTCTGGTATATGGTGCCGGCGCCCTACTCCCTTGAGCCACAGGCGCCACTCTAAATATTTTCTTTCATTAATTGTGCTTAAGAAGTCCTAAACCAAAGAGCATCGTTTTACTGGACTTAAGGGGTTTGCACAACCTCCACAGACGAAAGCTGCTCGCCTTCCTTCTCCCGACCCAGACAGGCAACTGTACGTACATATTTAATGTTCTTTTTGTTGCCACGCTGCGCGCTGGGACCCTGGGATACGCAGCCAGGAAAGCGCATTCTCTGCCCTCAAGGAGCTCACATCTGGAGATTAATGCACCAAACGTTTATTCTATACAATGGCAGTAGCACCAAACTGAAGATAAGAACTTGGTGTTATGGAATCCAGTCCCCCATCCTCGACTCCCTTCCCCGAGATCTCACCTAGGGATGAATTGCCAAACCGACAGGTAAGCTGTCTTTACTGACTCCGCCTACATTAAGTGCAAGGTTTGCGCATAGAGCCCGGAAGCCACAATTTGGAATTCTCTTTTACTGCTTTATGCCCTGACTCAACCAAAGATAGGACAAGGGTGAGGAGGGACAACATCCAATGAGCTCTTTCTACAGAAAGAAACAGCCTGCTTCGATTAGGGAGGGGAGTGTGAAGCTGGACAGGACTAAGGGCCAGACAGCTGGCCTTTCAGGTTCCCAGGCCCACAGGAGCCCAGCCTGCTGAGCGCGGGGCGGGGCCTCCCTGGGCCGCGCGGTAGAAGGCGGTGCTCCACCAGCCCCGCCCACTGCAGATAGGTAACCGGGGAATTTCTAGGTGCGTCGCGTCACGCCAACTGCGCCGTACCGATTGGCTCCCTCAGAGAGCCCCGCCCCCTCAGCTGTAGCCGAGCCGGCTTCAGCGTCTCCGCCATCTTTGTTGATGTGTCAGGTCCGCGGGTGCTCTGGGAAACTGCGGCGGAGAGAGAAGAGACGGCTCTCTTCCTTGTTGCTATCTCTCCCTCCCACTCCTGTTCTGCCGGACCTCGCTATGAAGAAGTTGGCTCCTAAGCTAGAACTCCGGCGGCTTCGTTAGGGCGTGGCCTGAGGCTGAGAAAAGTGCGGTGAGTGCCAGAGGGGCGCCCGGGGGAGCCCGGAGTGGCGGTGGCGGCCGGGCTGGGTCTGCCAACCTCCTGCGCTGTCCTGACCGTCCCGGGGCGAGGGCGAGCCGGTTCCCAGCCTGACTGTTCTGGGGTCGGGGGCGTGAAGGTGAGGGCTGGGGCGCGGGATTCGGAGCCCCCTTCTCCCTACCGCGTTCGGGTTCCAGGATGCCAGGGCTGGAAGACGGCAGAGAAGGGTCGGCAGGGTCTTGAGGGCTGTATCTCGAGAGCGACGGAATTTGGGCCTGGGATGTGAGTGTGAAGTGCTGCTAAGCCCCACCTGCTCGAGAATCTTTCTTAGACTCAATCACCTAGTTCACGTTTCGTCTCCCAAGTTGACTAAGTGTTTTATGTTTACTGTGTTGGCTACGTATTACCCCCTTCCATTACTATGATTTTAAGTTCCTTAGAAATGATTTTTGGAGGTTACGGTTAAGAGAGATAATTATTCTTTGTTTTGATGTTGTCTTCCAAGGACACCAGGGCATTTCATAAACCGCGGTTGATAAGGAAGGAATTTCAAATTTATGTCTTCATCAAGTGTGTAAAATGGTAAAAACAAACAAACAAACAAACAAAAAAACACTTTCCACATGCCCCCAAGTAGCAATCCTGGAGAACAGTGCAGGTTGAATTATTTCCCAGCTGTTAATCGTTTAACAACTTAGACTGATATTCACGTCTTGATTTTGTTTTAGAGGGTAAAGGCCTCGATTTGGAGTCAGAGCATTGGGTTAGAATCTTTGCTGCTTTCTCTTGCTAGTCTTGTTGCTACCTGTGGGAATGAGAAGAGGGAGTATGGTAAAAATACACAGTACAATCCCAAGTACTGGAAAGTTTTCTCTGCATGTGTGTTGTGTTTGATGCCCAACTTTGTTATTTCTTCCAAAATGATAGGCTGGTGATTTTCTAAGGAAAATGTACAGTAGAACAATGTTTCAACAGATGTACTGTGTACGTTCAAAACAAAAAGGTAATTTGTTAAATGGTTAGGTACCCTAGTTGTGGGTGTGGCTTTCCCAACTAGGAACTACACCTTCCTATTTGTAGGGTGTTGATCTTGTGGGAAAGATTGAGGTTCCTGGCCGGGGTTGGGTTTGAACTCCTTTGAGCCACAGGCGCTGCCCTGGGTCTTTTTTTTTTTTTTGACATTTGTGTGTGTGTTATACAATGCATATGCCATAAAATTCGCCCTGCCCTGAGTCTTAGGTGTAAAGCTAAACAATCTCTCACAGGGTTAATTGACCTTGGCCTATTGTCACACACTTTTTAAACTGTTGAACTAAAGACAGCTTTTAAAATTCTAGTGCTGTATTTCACTTAAAATGTAACATATTCAGTTTCCTTTTATTACAAAATTAAGATGTGACTACTATAAAAATTTTGTAGACTTAATCTAGAGTTCTTTGAAATAGCCAGCTTAATTTTTATCTTTTAAAATAATTTGATCTGCATAAATTCACATTACATGAAACTTCAGTATCAGGTATTTTCATCACGTGAAACAAAGTTTTCATGTTTCTTACCCAGATTCTTTTTCATCCTGTTATTTTTAAAAAGGTTTTTCCAAGAAAGTATTTGTTTTTTAAAGTAAAAGTCTATCAAAAGTCAGGGCCAGTGCTGTAGCTTGCAACTATAATCTTAGCATTTTGGGAGATTGAGATATGAGGTTAGGAGTTTGAGATCAGTCAGAACAAGACTCCATCTCTACCAAAAATAGAAAAAATTAGTCTGGTGATAGCTTGAGCCCAGGAGTTTGAGGTTGGGTTGCAGTGAGCTGGTGACACCACTGCACTCTACCTAAACGACATAGTCTCAAAAATAAATCAGTTAGTAGGGGGTTGTGAGCAGCTTATATTGGACTGTGTGGATACTGTTTTGATTTGATTTTTGCTTCTGACTTTAATTGCCATGTCAGAGTCTTGTTAGAACTAGTCAGGAAGATAACTTATTCTTTTGTTTATGCTGCTTTTGACGTGTATTTGGAGACTTTAAAAAAACAACAACAACAACAACACTTTTGACATACTTTTCCTGCAGAGGACAGTAAACCATTATGTTTAAAGACCAGGAGTGGTCTCACAGGCTCAACTTGGTTATCTTAGTGGTTGTTACTAGAGAAGTATACAGCTGGCATTGCTTAGGACTTGAATGGTACAGTTTATCATTCAAAAATGTATAGTTTTACATCATAATGTTCATTAGACTTAATGTTTTTCCATTAGATTTAAAACACTCATGCATTTTTTATAGCTTCTGATGGAGCACTGGTAGACCTCAAAATAAAATATAATGTTAAATACTATATAATCTGAACGATTTAGTGCTTGTTGGTAGCAGAACACAAGGAGTAAAAGATTTGACATACAGACTTTATATATTGGCCGGCTGCACCAGAATATAGGCCCCATGAGGGTGTCTGTTTTATTTCCTTCCATATTCCCAACTCTTAGGATAGTAATAGTTGTCCAGTACATATGTGGTGAATGAATTAATTAACATCTAGTTTGGAAGTGTATTCCTGACTTGATGCCTTTGTATGAAGCTTGTTTTGTTTGATAACTTATTACCAAATAACCTGTGGATTGGTATTTGCAGAATAAAATTTACTGAATAAACCCAAGATTTTGTTGTTTGTAAGTGCTAATTTGTGGAAAAACAGGAAATAAAACCAAAAGCTGTTAAAAAAAAAAAAAAGTGTTTTCATTTATAAGGCTCGTGTATAGAAATAATTTTGTAATAATAAGAGTTCTTTCATAAGAAATAAAATCCAAGGTGGATGTGGTGGTTGGCTTTAAGGCAAAAAAGAATTGTTTCTTGACCAGTTGCCTACAGCTGATGAGCTCCAGCAAGAGCGAAACCAGTTCTCACCTACAGAAACAATTTTGAAGTGTGAATTGGTCCTGTAGTACTGTGTCAGAAACAGAAACAACTCTGGGGATTAAAAAACGTGCTTGATTAAGAGGAGTTTTGTGACTGTGCTGTTTTAAATACAGTATTTCCCTTAATGACTAAGTGTTACTAAAAAGTCAAAGTAACCTGTTTTCTTTCCCCTCAAAAAAAAAAAAGGACATAGATTGTACTCTATTCTTGTAATTAGTGTATATGAGTGTGAATTTAATTTGTACAACACTTTTTAAATCAAGACAATCCTGTAAATAAAAGACTAGTTTTATAACCTCCCCCTTTAGTCTACTAGTAGGCTATTCTATTCTCAGTACCCTTGATGACAGCCCCCACCCCCATCACCAAGAGAAAACACTTGGATAACAATCAAATTCACCTGCATCAGCATTGCCAACTGAAGGCCTACAGGAGGACTCAGCCGACTGTTTTTTCCCCTGGTTAATCATGGACATAATAATGCTGATATTCTTTTTTTTTTTTTAATCTTCCCCATTTGCTAGCCCTCTGTGCTGTTACTTAATCTTTGGTAATGGCTTCATTATATATATAAACATAGATCTTTGTTAACTACCTCTCCTTTTCCTCTGTTCTTCAAAAAGTATTCATATGAGCATCAGAAAACTAACTTTGCAAGCTAAGTGGTTATTAGATGTCAGTTTGCATGATTATTTTTTAAAGATCGTCGGCATATTAAAGAAATTATAGAAGGTGCTTGTCTTTTGAGCTTAATCTAAATCTTCATTAATTTACAGGAGGATAATGTGTAAAATTATCCTAATGTGTAAAATTGATTCTAAGGTAATTGGTAAATAGTTTTTAATCTAGATGAATGTCTTACAGGATGTGAGACACATTTTTGCTCTGCATTACCCTGCAGATTAAAAATCTTCCTGCAATATGTTTCCAACTCACTAAATGCTGTTTGGTCCAGATCTTTGTGTAAACCCTGTGGGTCCTATCCTCATTAAGAACCACTGGATTCACTGTGTGCAGTGGGTCATGCCTGTAATCTTAGAGCTCTGGGAGGCTGAGGTGGGTGGATTGCTTGAGTTCAGGAGTTTGAGACCAGCCTGAGCAAAAGCCAGATGCCTGTCTCTACTAAAAACAGAAAAACTGAGGCAAGAGGATTGCTTGAGCCCAAGAGTTGGAGGTTGCTCTGAGCTATGACGCCACGGCACTATACCAAGAGTAACGGCTTGAGACTCTGTCTCAAAAAACAAAACAAAACAACAACAAAAAAAAAACTGGATTACATTTGCAAAACTGAGGGTAAATATAGTAGAAAAATGTATTAGTTATGTTTGTCTGTTATTGTTTTAGATTTAGGGAGTTTGCTTTAGTTCAGAGTGAGATTCCTTCTTCTTGCAAATACAAAGACAATTTATGCCCATCCAAAAATGTCACAAGAAAGGCTATGTGTGCTTGATGAGTATGAATGCAGTGTCTTTTAATTTACCTAAAAGATTACTTTTGTGCATGCAATGAGGGTATTTGGCAGAAGATGTGGTATTAGAATCAGTCCTTTAAAATAATTAGGCTTTAGATAGACTAAAGGGAAGAGCATTGTAGATGGGTGCAAAGCCATGGAATTATTTGGGGAAACCTGAGTAGACTGGTCAGGCTAGTGAAATGATGTGCTAGGATTTTAGGAATGTGTTGAGAGATAGGATTGGAAAAGTAGGACAACCAGTTTATTTGAGGAATCTCAATTCTGAAATATAAACATAAAATAGTTTTATTTTTTTCTTTAATGGACTAGCCATACTGTAGAAAACACTCCTGTCCCTTTAACTGTCCTCTGAAATGTAGTAACTCATTATGTTAAAAATTTTTCTGCCACTTTTGATTATTAGAGAAAATTCCAGAAATTAAGATGGGTTCCAATTATTAAAAAAAAAAAAAGCCAAAGTCACAAACTTATTCTCCCTGAAGAAAAGTTAAAGCTGTTAGTTCATATCAGTTTGATTTGAAGAAGTGTAATGAAGACCTGCTCCTTTTCTCCATTTTCTAAGTAGCCCCTTTCCGTCTGGGGGAAGAGGACTGACCAGCAGAGGCAGAGCTTGCATTACCTGGGTTCTGTACATGGGTTTTGTTAGAGGCCCTGTTGTAGGTTGCTGGCCCCTTTAGCCACTGCAGATGCACTTCACAGGGCAGTCTCACTATGACAGAGCCAGTGTAGGGCACACTTCAACCTCTTGCCTGTTTTGGTGACCTTTTGCCATGGTACTGTCTCATCCCTGGGCTGTCCCAAGAAACCTGCCCTTCTGTTAACCACCTCGCTCCTTTGCTTGGAGTGTAAGAGGGAGGAATGGAGAGAGATTGAGAAATCAACATTTTTAAGTGTTCCAGGTATGAAGGGATCAGAGGCCTCAGTAGAGGAAAGGGGAATAGAAATGCAGGAGCCATGAAATTGTTGACTGAGGGAAACTAAAGGAAGAGATGACTAAGAAAAATTATACCATGGACAGAATAGAAGGATGAGCTGCTGTTGCTCAATTGAAGGAGCTATAATTATGATTTTGGATTTGGCATTTTGAGGTTGAGGTTATAGTAGAACCTCCAGAGGAAATGCCTGTATTCACGTGGAGATTTTAATGCAGAGACAGACACAGTGAGGAAGATGTGATAATTTGATGTCTGTAACTCAAGAGTACAGAGCTGAAAATAATTATTTTGTAGGCATCAACTCTGAATGTTACTTCAAATTATCTGAATGGAAGGGCAAAGACTTGACTGAATCCTGGGGAATATAAAAGCTGGGTGAGAGCCTAAGCCAGTATTTGCTTAGTGTTTTTCTGTTGACAAATCATGGCACATTGATAAGAACCATAAAGTTGTGGATAGAGTTTTCTTTTTACTTTATGCTGGGGTGTTTGTTATGGTATCTTTGCAATCTTCTGTTTCTTCAAATAGATTATCTACTCCCTGTTTCATTTTAGTCAGTTCTGGGTTCAACTTATATTGCAATAGCCTTAGTTATGATGTTTAAGACTAGTTCCTCCATTTGTTTTTAGATTGATTCGTAGATTTTTGGTATGAGTTTAAATTCAGTAGCAACATATTCACAAGTTATATCTTAAAGTGAGTTACTTTGGGTAAGGTAATGTAGATGGCAGTACACTTATTTGAGAATTATTTTACTCTGTCCTAGATTTTGGAATACAGAATACTTACAAAATCTTTTATTATTGCATTTATTTGTATTGTCTACCCGAAGTGTTCAACGTTTTTTCTGCTGTACATTGGAAGAATAAGAGTTGTCTTGAGCCATACAGGAAATACCCAAACACTAATGAAACCTGATGAGCAAAAGAAAAGGTCTGTGCATACTTTTCCAGATACCTGCCACCACAGATAAACCAAATAGTCCTTAAGTCTGTACGTGGTCAGTGGGCCACAGGTTGGACACTCCTGGTTGTAAACCAAGCCTTTAATAACAGTGTGGACTTTGGTTTGGTTATATAAAATATGTACAGCAAGATAATTTCTGTTTGGTGGTTTGGAGATATATGTTTTACAGATAGGTAGTTTAATAGAGTGTTAAGGCCAATGGTATGTGAGTTGATAGCCTAAACAGCAGTCTAAACTAAAAGGCAGGCTGTTTAGCAAACAGGCTGTCTTCTTTTCCTTTCTTACAATCATTCTTCCCATTTTCTGCATCCCTAGAACAATGTTTTTCAAATACTGGTATTATCATAACATTTTTATGCTTATAGGAAGGCTTTAATTCAACAAATATTTGATAACGTACTATATGCTAGAAACCCTAGTATACAACTCTACTATAATTTATTATGATTTGTTCTTAACAAAATTCACTCCTGCTCAGCATTCTGAGGATTCTAGCTGACCAGGCTTTTCACCTTTTTTTCTTTTTTTTAATTATCCTTTGACCATCACTTCCATCATAGCCTTGTGTAAACATGCATCTTTCTGTTTTTCAAAATTGTAATTTTTGTTTTGTTTTCCATTAGTATAACTCTCATCTGGAATTACTTCTCTAGGTCAAAATTGTGATCTGCTCACTTTAACCTCACATGGCTTTGGTAACTAATCTACTTTGTACAGATTTTGTTCGTATCTGACAATAGAAGTTGACAGTTCTTTTTCATTAAGATCACTGAAATATTTTATATTTGTCTCATAATTTTTGAATTTGGCTAATTTTCATAAAACAGCTAGAGCAGCAACCATAAATAATATAAAAATAATACTATCAAATTAATTTTTTAATTTGGTCTGGGCAATGCATGTTGAGCTCCATTTGATTTGCACCGAACATGGTTTTATTCCTGATGAGAATGCTTGAAAATCACTGTGGTACTTCATGGATCCTCCCTGCCTGGATGAAAAAATGAATTCTTGTCAGAGACTCTTTCCACCTTACTTCCTTTTAGCTCAGATCTATATCTCTGGGCTATAGGTAGCTGTGTCTTTAGGTTTTTTTTTTTGTTTTGGTTTGTTTTTATTTTTGTTTGTTTTTCTTGAGACATAGTCTCACTTCATCACCCTCAGTAGTGTGCTTGGCATCACAGCTCACAGCAACCTCAAACTCTTGGGCTTAAGCGATTATCTTGCCTCAGTCTCCCAAGTAGCTGGGACTACAGGTGCCCACCACAACACCCGGCTATTTTTGGAGATGGGGTCTTGCTCTGGGTTCAGGCTGGTCTGGAGCCTGTGAGTTCAGGCAATCCACCATCCTTGGCCTCCCAGAGTGCTGGGATTACAGGCGCGCCTCAGTAAATTTTTTACTTTCATTAATATGCATCGTTCCATTATCTTCGTTTGTGATTTCTCTTTTAGTGCTTCCATTGGGGTCTCATTCACCAATAGTTTCTTACAGGTTCTTGAAGTAGTCATTTTTTCCTCACAGAGCTGAAGGACTTCTAAACATTCTTTGGCCCAAATTTTCCAGTCACTAGCATTATTTCTTAGCTAACATTTTATGGGGATGATTAAGGAATGCCAGACTAACTGAAATTAATTAGTGAAACTGCATGCAAAGACACAAAACTTTGCCGTAACCCTCCTGGTTATAGCCAACTCGGATTGGTTGTCCTAGTCTTTTTTCTTTTAGAAAGGGAAAGATTTTTAAAGGAATTATTAGTTTGTGGTCTTAGTTATATCACATCAGGGTGTGTGTGCAAATATGCATGGGGTTTTGGCTTAAACTTTTTTTTGTTTAATTTTTACATTTCAATTTCCTAGATGTAAAACGAAGATCAGGAGCAGATTTGAAGCCGCCCAAAGTGAACTGGTGCCAGTCACCATGTCTGAGACAAAGAATGTAGCTGCCATTCCCTCTGATAAAAATATTGGGAAAACATCTGAATTAAAGGATGACTCATGCAGCTCGTTTTCTGGTGATGAAAGAAGCAGGTCAGAAAATGAGTTCGAACTATTGTCATTCAACGCTGAAAAAACTTTATGTCAGCCTAACAAACATAATAATCAAATTGAAGCTCAGGGAAACTATAATCCAGATTATGGTGGAGGTGAGGATTCTTGTGCTAAAACAGACACATGTCCAGAAAATCCTGAACAAACAGGTGATTTTCATAGTGGAAATTTTGCAAAGCAAATTTCAGAAACAAATGAAACAAAACAGACAGTAACGCAAATATTGGAGAAATTAAGGTCATCTACATTTGCAGAAGCAGCCAATCAAAAGACTTATTCAGAAAGTCCTTATGATACAGACTGCACCAAGAAACTTATTTCAAAGATAAAGAGTGTTTCAGCATCAGAGGATTTGTTGGAAGAAATAGAATCTGAGCTCTTATCTGCAGAGTTTGCGGAAGAACACCGAGTACCAAATGGGATGAAAAAGGGAGAGCATGCATTAGTTCTCTTTGACAAGTGTGTGCAAGACAAGTATGTGCAGCAGGAACACACCATAAAAATGTAAGTTTTTTATTTTAGGTTTTTTTTTTTTTCCCACAGATCAGAGATTGAATTATTTTTTAAGGGAAAGTGTCATCTTGTCCACTTGTAATTCCACAGGAGACTCATGCACATAGTAGTTGAGCAAAGAATGTGTACTTACTGAATAATAGAACAGATGTCAAATTTTTGTAGTTATTTAACATCCTAGTTTAAAGTAATAAATAACTGTAAATTCATTAAAGAGCTAGAAATTTTTATCAAGACAACTCAAATTTTTCATTTTTGAAAGAGTGTAGAAGTATAATATTGTCAAAAATGAGAAATTCAAAAGGAAATGAGAAGTCATAAAATTAAAGTTGTTTATAAATCCCCATTCTAAATTCAGTGATATAAACAATTAAAATTTAGAGATCACAACAATTGTTTATCATTCAGTAATGAGAACATAGTTATTTTTAGATATCTCTTGGATTTGCAAAGCTAATTTTGTTTTAATGACAGTTTAATTTTAGTCTTTTTCCTATGTATTAATTAACCTGTATTTTTATTCTAGATTTATATAGCCAAGTGATACATTGAGGTACTTTTTGAGAAACTTGAAGAAAGCAAAATAAAACTAGCCTTCATTAAAATACAGGCTCTTTTCAAAAAATGGTATTTAAAAAAATTTTTTGGAGTTGGGGGTGTGTAGAGAAGGATGGAGGAAGTCCATGTCCCAGAAGAGGATGACAGAGGAAACTTCACCATAATGATTATAAAGCTGGCTTTTAGTGATCTCCATTCTTCTAGCCTTTACTCTTCCAGGTTATCCTGATCAGTGGATCAGTCTTCACCAAAATAGCTCACGCGTCATTGGCTTATCCAATGAACTTTAATCTCTTGGTATCCAGGGCCTCTTTTTCTATTTTTAATTTTTATTTTTAATTGTGATTAAAATATATATATTACATAAAATTTACCATCTTAACCACTTCTACGTATACAGTTCCTTTGTGCTAACATATATTCACATTACTGTGAACTCAATCTGCAGACGCTTTCACCTTGCAAATCTGAAACTCTGTACCCATTCAACAACTCCCTATCCTCACCTACTCCCAGCCTCTGACAACTACCATTCTACTTTCTGTGAGTTTGGCTACTCTTGATACTTCATGTAAGTGAAATCATACAGTACTTGTCTTTTTATGACTGGCTTGTTTTAGCATAACGAGGTTTACCCACGTAGTAACATGTTGGAATTTCGTCCTTTTTAAGGAATTTATGGATATGCCACATTTTATTTATTCATTCATCTGTCATTGAACACCTGGGTTCCGTCTACCTTTTCTGGCTGTTATAAATAATGCTGCTATGAACATGGGTGTACAGATGCCTCTTCCAAATGGCAAGGCCCTTCTTAATACTACCCAGAAACCAGTGCCTGGGTCTCTGTGCTCTTACCCTTACTGGAACACTGTTACTAGGTGAATTTATGTTTAGTTACTTGAAACCCTGGTGCTTCTTCTGTTCTTGGTTATGCAGGGTATCTTCTTCATTTTCCTGCGGTCAGTACTTACTCTTTTAGATGTTCCCCTTGAGATTATCTCTGATGTCTCTTCCCACTTCCTTAGATCTGGATTCCTAGCACTTTAATACTTAAGTTGTAAATTATAAGATGCTGTACACTGAATAATAATAACAGCAAATACTTATATGCTGTAAATTATGTGCCTGGCACGTTAGATATATTAACTCATAGACAATTCACTACAACTATCTGTGGCAGGTACTGTTATCTCCATTTTACAGATGAGGTAACTGAAGTGCAGAGAGACTAAGTGACTTGTTCAAAGTCATGTGCTAATGAGCGCACATAAATTAAAACCTGAGGCTCATTAGTTGGATTTCAGATGTTTGTTAAATGTGGTTATCAGAAATGAATTAGTTATGAGTTGAATTTAGCTGAAAGTGTTACAAATATAGTAGAAAATTGATTCCTCTATTTTGTTCTATCCTGTCAGAACAGTGGCAGCATGGGTGAGTGAGGTGAGCATGATTCTGATAGATGCTTGGAGCTGGAAGATCCCACTGCCATTTGTAGCTCTGTTATATTCGCCAAATCAGCTTCTTTGAGTGAAGGACATTTTATCTAAAAGAGGAGGACAATATCTGATAGAACTGTTTTGTGGATAGTAAGGCATTATACTATTATCAGATATTATTTTAAATCTAGGTTAATCTTTTGTTATACACATAATATTTTTAATTCCAAATAAAATGGTTTGTGATTCAGGTCAGCTCTAAAACTACATTTTTTTCCCCTTAACTTTTATCTTCATGTAATTTTTTTTTTTAATTGTTGGGGATTCATTGAGGGTACACAGAACCAGTTTACATTGACTGCTTTTGTTAGATAAGGACTACCTTTTAGTTTCTTTGAAATTTTCATGAATGCATGTTTCTAGATAACTTTGTTTGTACCTACATTCCCTTATTTTCTTTTTTTCTCAACTTTATTGAGGTATAATTAACAAAATTGTATGTTTAAGGTACACAGTGTGCTCATTTGATATGCATTGTAAAGTTATTACTATAGTGAAGTTGGTTAACATATCCATCACCTCACATAGTTTTCTGTGTGTGTGTGGTGAGAACACTTCAGATCTACTCTCAACAAAATTCAAGTGTACAATACAGTGTTATTCACTATAGTCACTTTGACCAACATCTTATTTCCTTTACCCCTTTCACCATTCTGTTCTGTTTCTGTTTCCTTGTTTTCTAAAACAGTATTATTGTCCAAGGTTTCAACCAAAATTCTTAATTAAGAACAGTTACCTGTGTGCAGGATGTGCATTTGGTGTGTAAGAATAACGATTTGAGTGCTTACCTGCTCTTCTCTCCCCCTCCCTTAGTTGTTTACTTGTGAACTGTAGCCAGTATTCTTGTCTCCTGTAGTTTTCTATAACAAATTGAGTACACACCTTCGTATAAGTTGAACCACTGCACATAAAAGGCTCAAATAAACGTGCATGTGTTTGCCTCTTTCACAAACATTTGTATGGTGGCTTCCTCACTGGATTCCTGGGCTCTACTGCTGCCACCTCAACGAGGCCTATCTTGGCTACTTTTCTAAGATTGCAGCTCAAGTTATTCTATATCCCCTTGCTGTCCTTTATTTTTCTTAATAGGACTCATTCACTCCCTGACATTTTATTATATATCTCTTCATTGCCTGTTTTTATTTTCTGCTTTAGAATGTAAGCTCCACGAGGGCAGGTACTGTTTGCTGACACAGTCCCCACAGATGATAGGTACTTGCAAGCATTGGTTGAGGGCATAAGTCATCTTCAAAGTAGAAGGTAGAGAGGCCTGGGCTTTGGAATTAGACCTGCATCCAAAACAAAATTCAACCAATTCCTCCCTGTATAGTCTGGAACAAATTCTAGGCTAGTTTTATTTGGCTTTTTTTTAACTAGTAAAACAGAAGTGATAATTTCATAGATTTATTTTTGATATTGAACAATGTACTTTTTTTAAAAGCAGGCTAACCTTAGCCAATAATAAGTGTGCAAGAAATGTTAGCTAACTATTGCTATTAATAATCCTGGAATATTAGCTGTTAACCTTCTTAGGTACCTTATATTTCTGAGTACTTTGCATGCAGTTTGTATAATTTCTGTTTTCCTAGAAGGCTCAAAATTGCTGCTTACACTCTTGTTAGTTTACATAGACTACACATAACTATTAGAATGTTGTTAAAATATTTTAAAAACCTGAAACGAGATTTCCCACCCTCACCACTGTTGCCATTTTGGACAGATTGCTCTTTGCCACTGTTGGGGCTGTGTTGTGCTTTGTAGGGTGTTCCGCAGCATCCCTGGCCTCCAACCACTAGATGTCAGTAGCAACCCCTACCCCTGTTGTTACAACTAGGTATATCTCCAGACAAATGCCTGGTGGGTTAAAATTACCCTAGGATGAGAACCACTTACCTGAAGCGTTCCAGTGCCGAGGGATAGGGTTCATAATTGAGATGCCCAAAGGCATAACTTTAGAAGGGTATGGTTTTCTTTATTATATTTCACTTGATTTGAAATATGCACATTTCTAGGAAAAAGATAATAGTCTCATGACCAGCAATTATTTTGCAGAGTATCAGGTTTCACTATAAAAGGATTACCTAGAAATATTAATTTATTATAATCATAGGTTTCTATCCCTAATCTATAAACAGATTCTATCCCACCTGACATTTTATCTTCATTTTTAATTATGTTTTACTTATACTGCCCTTTTTGTATTTAGGTTAATTAAAGAAAATAAGAAGCATCAGGATCTCATCTTAGACATTTGTTCAGAAAAAGACAATTTAAGAGAAGAACTAAAAAAAAGAACAGAAACAGAGAAGCAGCATATGAGCACAATTAAACAGGTAAAAGGACAAAACTCTTTAAAGATCATCCTTCACTTTATAAAATAAATATGTTCCTGAAAAATTGTGTATAAATTGAAGCTCTGTAATAAAAATCATTTTGTTTTCCTTTTTTGTTTTTTCTTTTTGAGGCAGAGTGCTCTGTTAGGTGAGCTAGAGTGCAATGGCGATTGAAGCTCTATAATAGAAATCATTTTGTTTTCCTTTTTTTCTTTCTTTTTGAGGCAGAGTTTTGCTTTGTTGCATGAGCTAGAGTGCAATGGTGTCAGCCTAGCTCACAGCAATCTCAAACTCCCGGACTCAAGCTGTTCTCCTGCCTCAGCCTCCCTCGTAGCTAGGACTACAGGCACTTCCACAACGCCTAGCTAGTTTTTCTATTTTTAGTAGAGATAGGGTTTTGTTCTTGATCAGGCTGGTCTCCAGCTTCTGAGCTCAAGCAGTTCACTCACCTCAGCCTCCCAGAGTGCTAGGGTTACAGGCATGAGCCACTGTGCCCAACTGATAAATTGTATTTTAAATGCAGAGAATTGCATAGTATTTAAAGCAATTCTTTCTTTTATATAAAATTATAATTTTATGATTTGCATGACTGCTCTATATAACTAACATTTTGCTCAAATAATCAAAAAGGCAGTTTGATTTGACAGTCAACTTAGACTGTTTTTGCCAATAGATAAGAAACAAAAAGTTTATATATCTGGCTTATATGATTCTGTTCTCAGTATTTTTATAAATACACTGTGAGCAGTGGCTGTCATGATTTAGATTTGGATTATATGTGGCTAACTAGCTTTCCAAGCCTATTCTTTTGTCATTTTCTTTTTAATGAACTATTCTGATGCATGGATCAGCAAAGTGAATATTTTGACTAATAGCAAAGCTGAGCTGCCCTTTGACAGTGTTGATCTTTTCTGAGTTGCTTTTTTTTCTGTGGACAGGATTAGAAGGATAAACTTAGAAGTATTTCCCATTGCTCCCACCTAACGGGCACCACGTAATGGTATATAGCACATCTGGGTGTGGGACATAGCTACAACAGGGACTTTACCTAAAAAATGCAAACATTGTAACCTAATTGTACCCTCATATTAATTTGAAATAAAATTAAAAACTGTTTCCTTTTGTCTAATTTTTCATAAAACATTAGGTAATGAAAATAACAGTAAACAATTGGTAATGACATAAGAAATTAAACCATCTCACTTATGACTTGGTATACTTAATGCACCTTTACATAATTGAAAGGTGACTAAATTTGTAAAATTGTATGAATTTAATCCTGTATTTTATGTGTTTTAGGGCCACCACAAGTAAACCAAATTTAGAATGTTAAAGTGTGAGGGAGCCTTAATGATAGGTTGAGTCCGTATTTTGATAATGAGGTCACTCCTCATGACCCTTTCACAGTGAACAGATAGAACCAATAAACTTCTTCTCACAAGTTTTTTAGTGGTTGTGCTCCTTAGAAAGAG
Organism: Loris lydekkerianus; assembly: GCA_963574355.1. NCBI lineage: Eukaryota > Metazoa > Chordata > Mammalia > Primates > Lorisidae > Loris > Loris lydekkerianus. Next base: position 61,948 of record CAUYPK010150625.1, on the reverse strand, counting down.
AAAGTTCGATTCACCTTCTTTTGCTAGCACTTAGGAGAACTTGGTACTTCTAAATAGAAAACAAGTACAGCAGGATTTTCTTTCTTAATTGTATCTCTAGATCTGCAGTATGGCAACCACCAGCCACATCTAGGTGTTGAGCACTTCAAAGGTGGCTGGTCTAAACTGAGAGGGGATGGAGTGGGAAATAATTTTTCAATGTTTGGTAGAATTTAACCTGTGTGGTCATCTGGGCCTAAACTTTTTGTTGGCAGTTTCTATCATTGTTTTTTAATTATTAAATCAGTCTTGTGATAAATCTATTCAGATGTTCTATTTCTTGTGATAGTTTGGTAGTTTACTTCTTTCTAGGAATTTTCTGTTTCATCTAGGTTCATAGTATTCATTCATAATTCTTTTTATTTCTTGTAAAGTCAATAGTAATATCTTTTACTCGAGCCAAGTCTTTTTTTTTTTTTTTTTTTTTTTTTTTTTTTTATTATCAGTCTAGATCAGTGGTTCTCAACCTTCCTAATGCTGCAATGTATTTTCATTGTTAAAAAGAGGTTGCAACCCAGGTTGAGAACCGCTGGTCTAGCTAAATATTTATCAATTTTGTTTATTTTTTCAAAGAACCAGTTTTTTGTTTTTTGTTTGTTTTTCTATTCTCTAGTTTATTAGTTTCAACTCTATTTAATTCTTCCTTCTGTTCTTTTCCCAGTGTCCTAAGGTAGAAGTTTAGGTTATTGATTTATCATTTCTTCTTTTTTAATATAGGTGTTTATATTTATAAATTTCCCTCTGAGCATTGCTTTAGATAATATCCCCTAAGTTCTGGTTTATCACATGTTCATTTTTATTCATTACCTAGTACTTTCTGATTTCTCTTGTTATTTCTTCCATTGGTTATTAAGGACTGTGTTTAATTTTTATAAATAGGTGTATTTCTCAAATTTCCTTCTGTTATTGAGTTCTCATTTCAACTCCTTATGGTTGGAGAACATACATGGGTCATTAGGAAAGTTTTGAGATACATAGCAATCAAGAAATACAAAATCCATGCGGATGGAAACAAATGAAGCCCTCCTAGCACCAATCAGCTGAGCAAGTTGAAACTTGCACAGGTGAATCTGAAAGGACACTGTCAACTATGTTTCCTAGAAGTGAAATAAGAGACCATAACATACTCTATCTCAAAACTTCAGCAATGACCCACTTTTGTATGATTTCAGTCTTCTAAATTTATTGAAGTTTGTTTGTAACCTAGCAGATGTTTTATCCTGGAGAATATTTCACATTCACTTGATGAGAATGTATATGCACTGTTATTGCCAAGTATAGTGTGTGGTATAAATAGATTAGATTTCATTGTTTTATAGTGTTGTTAAAGTCCCCGATTTCCTTGTTAATCCTCTCATGCTATTCATTTTTGAAAGTAGGATATCAAGGTCTCCAGCTGTTATTGGCTTGTCTCTTTCCCCCTTCATTTCTGTTGGTTATTGTCTCAGTATTTTGGTGCTGTTATTAGGTGCATATGTACTTTGTGTGATATTAGACCAGCCACTCCTGCTCTCTGTTTGCATGCATGCTGTTATCTTTGGCCAGCCTTTTACTGTCAGTGTATTTGTATCTTTAAACCTAAAGTACCTCCTGTAGACAGTATACAGTTGAATCTGTATATATATATATATTTTTTTTTTTGACAATTTTAGATTTATTCTGTTTTCCATGAATAAAGTATGTTCTTGTTTAATCTTTCGAGTATCCCATTGATTTTTTTTTTGCAGTTTTTGGCCGGGGTGGGGTTTGAACCCTCCACCTCTGGCATATGGGGCTGGTGCCCTACTCCTTTGAGCCACAAGCACCACCCGTATCCCATTGATTTTTTGAAATATTGTATGTATAAATAAGACATTGCTATAATATTCTGATATTTTATTTTTCTGAAATATGAAATAGGCACTAATTAACTTTTGGTGAGCATTAACTTTCAAGTTAAATTCTTTTGTTTCCCAAAAAACAATTAAGGAAGGTACAAATGTTTTAGATTACATGAATTGCAATGCTTGGGTCCCAGCTATCCGTGTGCCCATCACCCAAATAATGTTCATTGTATCTATTAGATAGATTTTTGCCTCTCCCCTCTCCTTCCTCACCTACCGATTGATGATTTTTACTTACGTGCGTGCGTGCGTGTGTGTGTGTGTGTGTGTGTGTGTATGGTCATGGGTTAGTTCTAATTTAGTAATGAGTTGAGTACGTGTGGTGTTTGTTTTTCCATTCTTGAGATACTTTTAAGAGAATAGTCTTTAGTTCATCCAGATTATTGCAAAAGATATTAATTTGTCTTTTTTATGGCTGAGTAGTATACATGGTATACATATACCACATCTTACTATTCCACTCATTAATTGATGGGCACGTGTGTGGATTCCACATCTTTGCAAAATTATGCTGCAATAAACATTCGAGTGCAGGTGTCTTTTTTGTTGAAGTCATTTTTTCCCTTTGGGTAGATACCTAATAGTGAGACTGCTAGTCAAATGGTCAAATGGTAGGTATTTCAGTTATTTGAGGAATCTCCATACTGTTTTCTGCAGGGGTTGTACTAATTTGCAGCCCCACCAACAATGTGTAAGTGCATTCCTTCCTCTCTGCATTCATATCAGCATCTATTGATTTGGGGCTTTTTAATAAAAACCATTCTAACTGGGGAAAGGTAATAGGCATATCTCATTGTGGTTTGAATTTGCATTTCCCTGATGATTAGTAACAAATCTTATTTTTTATTTAAGTCTGACAATTTCTACCTTTTGATATGATTGTTCAGTCCACTTTCATTTAATGTTATTATTGACAGTTGGATTTATGTCCACCATTTTACATATATATAAAATATATACCTTTTATATTTCATGTTGTTTTGTTCCCTTCTTCCTCCTTCACTGTTTTCTTTTTTGCTTTAAGTGAATATTTTCTAATATACCTAATTTTTTTTTTTTTTTTTTTTTTTTTTCAGTTTTTTCAGTTTTTGGCTGGGGCCGGGTTTGAACCCGCCACACCCAACATATGGGGCCGGCACCCTACTCCTTGAGCCACAGGCACCGCCCTATATTACCTAAGTTTTTTTCGTGATGTTTTCACTATACATTAGCTTCCCTCTTTCTAAGGGGCATATGTTCTGAGACTCCCAGTGGATACCTAAAACTGCAGATAGTACTAAACCCACTTGTCGTTAATCAGAATGTGTTTCTGTTTGTGTATTTCACCCACAAATGTAATGCCTTTTCCATCTTAACTAGTCACTTATCACATACTATGGCCATAACTTTTGCAATTTGAGCACAAGTTTCTTTTTCCTTCTCAATGTCACAGTTAGAAAATATGTTCTTAGTATGGGTATTAGCAAACTCAGCATACAATTTTTTCTTTCTTTGTTTAGGACTTTCCCTTTTTCACTTAAATAAAGCACTTTAGGGCCATTAAGTAAAATAAGGGTTGCTTGAACACAAGCCCTGTAATGCCTTGACAGTTGTTCTGATAACTGAGGTGGCTAATATGAAGAACATATGAAGTTAAAGCTTCCAGAGATAAACTATTAGCTCAAGCCCTTGCAGAAAAAATGTAATTCAGCAATACATATAAAGATGGTCCAAGAGATGGAATAGGTATTTTTCACATTGTTATTGTTATCAACTTGATACTCTGGTGACTAACTGGCAGGTAGCATATAGGTCATGCATGTGCCGGACAAAGGTTATGATTGAGGGCAGCGCCCTTAGCTCAGTGGATAGGACGCTGGCCACATACACTGAGGCTGGGGAGTTCGAACCCGGCCCAGGCCAGCTAGAACAACAATGACAACTGCAACAAAAAAAATAGTCAGGTGTGTGGCAGGTGCCTGTAGTCCCAGGTACTTAGGAGGCTGAGGCAAGAGAATCGCTTAGGCTTAAGAGTTTGAGGTTGTGATGCCATGGCACTCTACCAGGGCAATAGCTAGAGACTCTGTCACAAAAAAAAAAAAAAAAAAAAAAAAAAGAAAGAAAAAGAGGACTGACAACCTGGGCAGGAGATTAGCAGGACAGCATGAGCTTTCTTCATGCTGCTCAGAAAATGGCATGCAGCTTAAAACTTAGAAGTTGTTTGTTTCTGGCATTTTCCATTTAATATTTTTGGATCCCGGTTGACCGCATGTAACAGAAATCATGGAAAGCAAAACTGTGGAAAAGTGGGGGGTTGCTGTATTTTCCTTAGTTATGTCTTGGCGGATAGTCTAGTCCAGGGCTTATCATGTACTCCCTGTCTCATCAGAATCTCTTCAGATTTACACTAAATTAATTCCAATGAGATACAGAAACATCGCTAATAGTGATTTCCATGGTTGCAGTATATTCATTGCGTTCTTTATTTTTTTTGAGATGTTTGCGGTCTGCTTGGTATAGATATAAAAATAATATGGAAATAATTTTTTTTACAGTTAGAATCAAGAATAGAGGAACTTAATATGGAAGTTAAAGTTTCCAAAGATAAACTAGTAGTTCAAGACCTTGCAGCAAAAAATGCAATTCAGCAGTTACACAAAGAGATGGCCCAACGGATGGAACAGGTATTTTTCATATCATTCTCTTTAGTAACTTGATACTCTGGTGACTTGTTTGTGATAATAAACCAAGCATGTTAGACTGTTTTGGACATCAGTGTTGTACCAAGAATAGGTCATTTTGTCTCGGTGTGTGATGCACCTTTTAGGGGCAAGGCACAATTATGAGGGACTTTACCTGACAAATGCAATCAGTGTAACCTGGTTTCTTGTACCCTTAATGAATCCCCAACAACAACAACAAAAAAGAATAGTTCATTTTATTTATGTAAAATTAGCCTTTTGAAAAATACTAAGGTGATACATAAACACTTTAATTTTGAAAAATTAAAGTATATGAGATAAAAAATGAAAGTCCTTTTGTGTCTGTACTTCTCCTGCCTCTAATCCCTATATATCCCGTACTTGTTCCCACAGCTGATTACTGATATTTTGGTTCTATATCCTACATCTGCATATACAAGTGACATGTGCTTCTTGTACATATTCGTATACTCCCCTCACTTGATTGGAGTTTTATTGAGTATCTTCTTTAAAACTTTTTTTTTCCTGTTTAACATACCTTGGTAATCTTTTTGAGTTGGTATATATGATTCTCAGAAGAGGTCATTGTAAGCAGTCATTTTCTACATTACTTGCCTGAACGCTAAGGATTAGGTCTTTTGTCATTTTTATTCCTTTACCCACAAAATTTTATACAACTGATAATTAGTCCTTATAGTGAATTGAATCAGAAAGGGTTAACTCACTGCTTATACTGCTAAGTGAGTTGAATCCCATTCTTTCTGCCCTGAAGCTACTATCACAAGTGACATTCTGGCAGAAATTTAGGAAATACATAGGTTGTCCTCAACCTTTATTTGGGTGATTCTGTACATTATACTCAACCTTTGTATTAGAAACATTATATTTAAAACTCTATTAGGTCTTAATTCTTTTGTAGTAATCGTTAGGGAAATAACCTAACTTTAAGAAGTTTCTGGTTTTAATGAAACCATAGCTGATCATTAGTGTCACCTAGTAAGATTTTAAAAAACAAACTGATGCTTATTATATATTTAAAATAAAAACAAAGTAATAGGTAGATGTGCATGATAATTCAAACAGTTTCAAGAGTTAGAGACCAGGGCCAGGCGTGGTGGCTCATGCCTGTTACCCTAGCACTCTGGGAGGCTGAGGTGGCGGATTGCCTGAGCTCGCACGTTGGAGATCAGCACGAGCCAGAGCAAGATCCCATCTCTAAAAATAGCTGAGCATTGTGGTGGGTGCCTGTAGACCCAGCTACTTTGGAGGCCGAGGCAAGAGAATTGCTTGAGCTCAGGTATTGGAGGTTGCTGTAAGCTATGATGCCACGGCACTCTACAAGAATTGGAGGTTGCTGTAAGCTATGATGCCACCGCACTCTACCGAGGGCGACAAAGTAACATTGTGTCTCAAAAAAAAAAAAAAAAAAATGAGACCAGCCTGAGCAAAGTGAGACCCTGTCTCTACTAAAAATAGAAAAACTAGCCCAGCACTATAGGGGTCCCAGCTACTCAGGAGGCTGAAGCTGAGGCAGGTGGATTGTATGAGCCCCAAAATTTGAGGATTCTGTAAGCTACAGTGATGCCACAGCAGTTTACCCAAGGTGACAAAGTGTCTTAAAAAAAAAAAAATTTCTAACAGTTAAAAAGTCTTCTTTCAATGATTTCACCCCTTTCTTAAAGGTAATCACTGCTGCAAGTTTCCTGTGTATCCTTCTGAAACTGTCTTATGTGGACATCTTTTTTTTTTTTTTTAACAAATGGGCAAAATACTATACTCATTACTATGTATGTTTCTTCTCTAATAATGAAGAATACAGATGATAATAATAGCAGATAATGTATTGAGTTATAGTTATGTGTCTTTCATTTTTAAATTTCATTCATGGGAATGTTTCACCAAAAAACCCAAAAAATGCATTGGTAATATTAGAGGAAAATACTTATTTTGATATATTTCTAGTTGGGAAAATATTTGTTATCTACGGCAGACGTGTTTGTTTTTTAAAGGCCAACAAGAAATGTGAAGAGGCTCGCCAAGAAAAAGAAGCAATGGTAATGAAGTATGTAAGAGGTGAGAAGGAGTCTTTAGACCTTCGAAAGGAAAAAGAGATACTCGAGAGAAAACTTAGAGATGCAAATAAGGAATTTGAGAAAAACACTAACAAAATTAAGCAGCTTTCTCAAGAGAAAGGACGCTTACACCAGCTGTATGAAACAAAGGTATAACTTGTGCCATTGGACCTTATGTGAAATTTGTTCTCTTTGCTTTTCCTTATTTAATCAAATAATCATAACTTAGCATGGCTAAAAACTCAATTTTTATTTACCTTCTAAGAGCATGGATGTTTAAGAATTCTAGTATTTTGTTACTTATCTGAAAAGAAAAGGTTTTCTGGGGAAAAGATGAAGTATTGGCACATGTTGTTTATTATCTTTTCATTATCTTTTCTAAAACTTACTTTTAAAATCTCTATGTTGGATAAAACAGTTTGTACCTCAAAGGAAGATTATACTGTATTTTGGTAAAATATGCACATGGTAGTCTCAAATGTGAATAGTTTTAGAGCCTTAAGTACCATTTGATAATAGTCTTAATGTAACTCTCACTATAGAGTAAAATTCATTTTTCTTGGGGAACAACATGTCCTTAAATGCTGAGCTACCTGTTGAGAACTTTTGCTGTTAACTAGCAGTCTCTGGACATAGTTAGATTTCTAGTGCACTATTACTTCTCAGTGATATTATTTTTTATTCATTAACTTTTAGTTCAGAAATACTGTCATTATTCTGAGGAATTCTGGCAAACCATAATTGTTCATATTTGACTTTAATGCCAGCCAAAGAAGAATCGTAAAGGTATAGCTCACACGTGTAATCCTAGCACTCTGGGAGGCTGAGGCAGGTGGATTGCCTGAAGTCACAAGTTTGAGACCAGCCTGAGCAAGAGTGAGATCCTGTCTCTAAAAATAGCCGGGCCTTGTGGCAGGCGCCTGTAGTCCCAGCTACTCAGGAGGCTAAGGCAAGAGAATTGCTTGAGCGCAAGAGTTGGAGGTTGCTGTGAACTGTGACACCACGGCACTCTACCCAGAATGACAAAGTGAGACTCTGTCTCAAATAAGAAAAAAAAAAAAGTCATAAAGGTATACCTGTGCTGACAATACATCCAGTTGGTTAAGATTTGAAAGTTAATCATCTTCATGTCTATTGATTGGATTTAGCATTTCACTGCCCTCTTATCATTTGAACTTTAGGTCAATTTTATGGCCATAAAGTGGGCCATAGTGCGCCAGCTCTTGAATTATAGTGTTTTTGCACTGATTACTTTGAGGGAGTATAAAAGACACATAACTAATTAGTTGATTGTTTAAATGAAGAAATATAACCGAGTGATATTATTTTAGGAAGGTGAAACAACCAGACTCATCAGAGAAATAGACAAATTAAAGGAAGATATCAACTCTCACATCATTAAAGTAAAATGGGCACAAAACAAATTGAAAGCTGAAATAGATTCACACAAGGTGAGTGGCAACTTCTAGTAATTTGCTGAAACTCTATCAAATTTAACTTTACTTATTAACAGACCATTTTGATTTTTTGTCAGAAAAAAACATTGCTAGACTAGTATCTGGCCCCTCAGTGGCAGTGCTAGGAAGAGAACGTTCCTGCTTACCAAGTACTTCTTACCAAGCACATCACTGTGGCCAACTTCATCTCTTTTTTGTCAATGCAGGAAACCAGAGATAAGCTGAAAGAAACAACAACAAAATTAACACAAGCAAAGGAAGAAGCAGATCAAATACGAAAAAACTGTCAGGATATGATAAAAACATATCAGGTATACTTTTCAAATAGATTTGTGTCAAATTATACTAAGTATCAGTTCTTTGTTTCATTAAATTTCTATATTTATGGTATTTGAAATATAGAATGGATTGGGTAGAACAGTTAAAAAAATACAGGTTATTTCTTACTTTAAATTGCCTGCAACTTGAATGGATCTTAATAGAGAAGTTCCCAACCTCATAAAAACCCTAGAAAATGTTAGAAGAGTACAGAGAAATGTGTAACTTTAAAAAAACTGCTCTGTATTATCTTAATACATTTTAAGTGTTACTCTTATTCATGCCAAATACACATATTTAAAATCTTACAATGAAGTTTTCAATATGCAATAATATATTTCATAGTTAGTAAACTTAATTGCAAAGCTTTATTTACTTTTCAAAGTATAAAACTTTAAATGTTTTCATGTCTTTTTTTCATTTCCTTTCCACTAGGAGTCAGAAGAAATTAAATCACATGAGCTTGATGCAAAGCTTAGAGTCACAAAAGGAGAACTTGAAAAACAAATGCAAGAAAAATCCGACCAGCTAGAGGTGAGTACTTTTGTTCTTTGTATGTCCTAGGTTGTATAATAAATATAAAAAGAGAAATAATGAATACTTACTGCCATCTACTTTTAAGGCCTTTTGGAAGGCACAGGCAATAAATTTTAGATCTTGTTTAGTACATTATAATTTGTGGTTTCTTTTAAACTTTTTAAAAGATGCATCATGCCAAAATAAAAGAACTAGAAGATCTGAAGAGGACATTTAAGGAGGGTATGGATGAGCTACGAACACTCAGAACAAAGGTAATTAAATCTTTAGTTGTGACTCCAGGGGAAGGGTAAATACCTTTAATTTTGGATTCATTTCTGATTTTTAAAGTGGCAGAGAAAGGATATTTATGTAAAAATCTTCCAAAATTAAAGCACTCAGGAATAAATGAGCAGTTCCTTAGAAGCATAATCAGCTTTTTTGTTGAAATGAAAATGTCTTTCACATTAGTCCCTTTGAAGTGCTTGCCAAACATTCCTATCTGACAGCACATTTGCTATATCTATAACTTACTCTCGGCCTCTGATCTAAAGACAGCAAATCTTGGATGGTCCAACCAAGATAGTTGGACCTTAGAACTATGAGTGTCAAAAAATAATAGACTTTTTATTTCTCCTGGGTTTATTTAATGGTCTCAGGTGGATACAATTTTAATTTCTAATTATCTATTAAATCTTTTCCAATATTGATAGTCTTTATTGTAAGAATAGTGTCTGATTTTATTTAAATATGAAGGTGATACATTGTCACTATATATCATTCCTTCATTTAGAAATAGGCTTTTAAGTAACCACCTTGAATTTAAGATCATTTACTAATTTGCAAAGTGTTTTGGGGGAGTACCTTCCTACTTGTTCTTGGCCAGTTCTTTGAGGTAGGTGGGGAAAGCATATTCTTCTTTTTCAAGTGAAGAAATAGAGAGTCAGTAAAAATAAAATGATATGCTAAAACTTCCATGACTAAACTATTAAGAAATCTGAGACTAAAACCCAGGGCTGTTAACTTCCCATTATATTTTCTTCAGATTACCTAATACCACTTTAGAAGTCAGCTTACGGTATGTTATTAACATAGAACTACTATGTGAAATAGTTTATAAGGAGCAAGAAAATATTGTTTGTAGTTTAACTTGGTTATGATCATTTTTGATAGGCAAAATGTCTGGAAGATGAACGATTAAGAACAGAAGACGAATTATCAAAATATAAGGAAATTATTAATCGCCAGAAAGCTGAAATTCAGAATTTACTGGACAAAGTGAAAATTGTAGATCAGATACAGGAACAGCTTCAAAGGTATAAAATGAGCAACTTTTGTTTGTGTTAATAAATAGGCATTTTAATTCTATCTCTTTTTGAAAGCAATTATTGCATTAAACAATAACAATTTTTACAATTTTACTATCTTAAAAAAATTAAAATTTTTCTCTTGAACTTTTTTGGTTATATTTGAGTTTCCATCATGACTTCTAAAAATCAAAGTTTATATTTTTTAAGGATTTGCAGTAGCCATTTATAAGACAAAGGATTTATTTAGTTTCATGATTCATTGCTTAGCTTTCAAATTTTGTTAGTTATATATAGTTCTTTCTCTTCCTTCTAAAAAGTAGATCTAGATCTAGATCTAGTTTGAAGTTTGGAGGAGGTATTATTCCTTGGCTTTTTTGAAACCAGTTAACTCAGTTTTACTTGTGATATTACCTGATTCCATTAGCCTAGATTCAGGTTGAATTCAAATATCTTCTTTTCCACACCTAACCTAAGCTGCTCACTGTTGCTAAAGAAATACTCCCCATCATTCAGATTGATACTGCTATAAATGCATGGTTGCCAACCCTATTAAGAATATATATATATTTTTAAGACAGAGTCTCACCCTGTCACCCTGGATAGAGTGTCGTAGCATCATATCTCACAGCAACCTCAAACTCTTGGGCTTGAGCAGTCTTCTTGCCTCAGCCTCCCAAGTAGCTGGGACCACAGGGACCCACCACAACACCCAGGTAGTTTTTCTGTTTTTAGTAGAGAGTCAGGGTTTGGCTCCAACTGGGGATATTAATGCATCTCTAATCCTGCTGTATCTTTGGTCAGAGTCCCCCTGCCTCCCGTCTTCTTAGCATCTACTCTATACCTTATTACTTTTTACTTACTGCTTGCTTCCCACTGTGGGTCTTTCCCTTTACCTCTCCATGTGCTCCTGGCCTGTGATTACTTCTTCATGGAAAAAAATGGGAGTTATCGGCTATCAATTCTATGAACCGCCTGCATCTGCAACCATATTTTCCTTTACTTCTGAGCATGGAAGAAATGCTCTCGCTCTTCTCTGAACTAAATTATTCTTTCTGCTTCTGCTGTGAACCCATGTTCTTGGGCCTTCTCAGGGTCTTTCTTCATCCTTAAGATATCTCTCTATTGACTTACTTTTCCCCCTACATTTAAATATGATTGTGTCTTTAAAAAAGCCAAAACTCTTATGACCTTCCCCTCCCAGCTTTTCTTTCCAATGAAACTTCTTTATAGGATCATACTAATTCTTTGTTTCTTCACTTCCTAAGTTCTATTCCCCTCCATTCATTCTAGCCTGTACCCCAACATTTCATTACAAACTACTGCTGCCTCCTAACGTATGGTGGGCAATACCTCAGACCCAGCTTTGCTGAACTTCCTTGATTTGCTCTGTTCCTTTGGCTTCATTTTCATCATGCTCACCTAGTATTCCTCCCACTTTTCAATCTCCTTGGTGGGCTTCTCTTTCTATCATAAAGCCCTCTGTTCTAATTTTATTATACCTTTGGGTGATCTCACCTATTTTATTTATTTATTTATTTTGAGACGGAGTCTCACTCTGTCGCCCTCAGTAGAGTGCTGTGGTGTCACAGCTTGCAGCGACCTCAAACTCTTGGGCTTAAGCGATTCTTTTGCCTCAGCCTCCCAAGCAGTTGGGACTATAGGTGCCCGCCACAACATCTGGCTATTTTTGTTGTTGTTGCAGTTATCATTGTTGTTCAGCAGTCCCAGGCCAGGTTCAAACCCACCAGCCCCCATGTATGTGGCCGATGCCCTAACCACTGAGCTACGGGTGCCGAGCCAATCCCAACTTTTTATAGTATGAGAACTTTTGAGCCATTATGTTCAGCATTTTTGCTGAAATTTAGGCATACAAGTATCAAAGACACCTCAAACTTCAACATATCCAGAATTGATTTTTCTATCTTGCATCTCCTGTTTTGTTCCTGGGATGACTAGTAACCATAGCATCCACACAACTGTCCAGCCCGGGATTCTAGGGGCCATCCTTTGTTCTTTCCTCCTTCCCCTCACATATCTAGCTAGTCACAAAGTATTAGCAATGTAACTCTTCAATATCTGTCAAATCTATTTACTTTTTACACCCTCACTGCTGCGACTATAGTCCAAGCCAATCTCTTCATACAAATGCATTCCACTGCCTCTTTTTGTAAATGAAGGTTTTGGGGAATGACCCACACTCATTCATGGATGGCATATCCATGGCAGCTCTCACACACTGTGATAGCAGAGTGGAACAGTTGCAGCAAAAAATGTCTGACCTAAAAGCCTAACTTATTTGCTATCTGGTCTGTTGTAGGAAAAGGTTGCTGACTTCTGCTTTAAATACAAGTTTGAGACTCACTTACACTAGTTTAGGTGACCTGCTCTGTGCTTTTATTATCAAAAATGTTTTTTCACACTCATATAATTTCCCTACTTGACTAAAAGCTCTTTGAAAACTGAGGCCATGTTGGTCTTGCTCATTTATGTTCCCAGCTCTTAGTTCCTAGCATATATTAGGCATTCACAAATATTTGCGTGAGTAAAAGTATCTTTGTGAAGCATTTGATTAGATGAAAATTCCCAAACCATTAATTTTATGTCTTTTAATAGTTTAACTTTTTCTTAAATATAAACTTTGTTTTTTAGAGGTAAACAAGAAATTGAAAATTTGAAGGAAGAAGTGGAAAGTCTTAATTCCTTGATTAATGACCTACAGACAGACATCGAAGGCAGTAGGAAAAGAGAATCTGAGCTACTGCTGTTTACGGAGAAGCTCACTAGTAAGAATGCACAGCTTCAGTCTGAATCCAATTCTTTGCAGTCACAATTTGATAAACTTTCCTGTAGCGAAAGTCAGTTACAAAGCCAATGTGAACAAATGAAACAGACAAATACTAACTTGGTGAGTATAAACGTACATTTAACTTTCAAAGCAGCATAGTAAGCACAAATTAATTTGCCTAATAATATAAATAATCACTAATAATATAAAGGTGATCCTAGTTGATTTTAAGCTCTTTTCTGTGGGTACCAACTTTCTGGTAATTTCAAATTCTTTAAGGAATGTTGGTTTTGGCCAGGTACAGTGGCTTATGCCTGTAATCCTAACACTCTGGCATACCAAGGTAAGAAGATCACTTGAGATAAGCAGTTCAAGACCAGCCTGAGCAACCAAGACTCATCTCTAATAAAAATAGAAAAATTAGTAGTCCCAGCTACTCAGGTTGCTGAGGCAGGAAGATTGCTTGAGCCCAGGAGTTTGAAGTTGCTATGAGCTAGACTAAGGCGATGGTACTCTAGCCTGGATGACAGACTGAGACTCCGTCTAAGGGGGAAAAAGTTGTTTTTTCTTTAACTGTTGTAATTCATAATAAAATTTCTTCCTAAAATAATTATGAAGAATATTTCACTTTTCATTTTGAAATTAAGAAAAACACAATTTCTGCCATCCCTAACTGGAATAATTTCTGTCTTCCCTAACTGGAATCAGTTCATATTTTTTATAGCTTAAAAATGGTTTAATATTTTCAAGTTATGAGGGTATCTTCAAGTTACTCATAGAAGTAATTTGAGCCTTTAGCCCCCAAATTCAGAGATCCATATCACATGTTGTTTTGCATGTATAGAATTTGCTATATGAGGAGTTTGAGGAGTTCAGTAAAGAAAACCTGGTGAGTAATAATTGTACAATCTCTACCATCAAGGATTTTGTATTTTAAGATTTTAAACTGTGAGCTTTAATAGAAACAAGCGTATTAAAATTGGTGATTTTGTTTGATTTAATATTTAGGAAAGTAAATTGTTTAAAGAGGAGGAGCTACGAAAAGAAGAAGTTCAAACTTTGCAAGCTGAGCTTACTTCTAGGCAAACAGAAGTTACAGCACTGAGTACCCAGGTAGAAGAATTAAAAGATGAGTTAGTAACTCAAAGACGTAAACACGCCTCTAGTATCAAGGATCTTACCAAACAACTTCAGCAAGGTATAACCTTCCGTACTTAGACCTTGAAAGGGTTTGTTTCTTTTAATCATTAAGAATTTTATGGAAAAATTATATTTTACATTAGGTTCTATCACATTTATGTTCACAAACCAAATTGCTAACCTCCTTACAATTCCATTAAAAGTCTGACTTCCAAGCTAAAGGATGTTTATTCAGACTCATAAAGTGTAAGAATTAGGAAACTATCTTAGGGTAGTAGTATCTAAACTTTTTTGATCACATACTCCCATTAATAAAAATCTATTTAAGCATTTGTCCTCCAAATTATAAATGTTTACTTATAAATTTTAAACATGTATTACTTTTTTACAGCATATGCATTAGAAAACCTCCAAGATAGAATTTTTAAAAGATCTATATTTAAATATAAGTATAAATAGCAGTTGTAATATCTTCTTTTTTCACATGCCAGTGAATTGTTCTGTGCGGCATTTTGGGTACCTGCACTCTAGATTTGGGGCTTTTAGAGACTGTCGAGGTCTACCCTTCATGTAGGTTTGGGGAGACAGACCTCAAAAGGTTATTAAGTTCCCAGACACAACAATTGACACTAAAACTGTAGCCCACATTTCTTTCATTTAAAAATTTCTATGATTATTGGGTGTCTTATATTATATGCTTAGGATACAAAGGTGAATAAGTTATGTCTTTCAACTTCCTATTCTTTATTCTTCCCCATTGTTTTGTCTATGTTAAAGTAGGGTAAAATATAGTAATTACATAAGAGACTTTGTATTTACTTCATATGAAGATAATTCAGATATTTGCCATAGAATTTAGTTGGTTTCTCTAGAAGTAATTATAGGGAAATTGGGGGAAAATTTCTAGTATTATAAGGATCTGAAAGTTAAGTTCAATGTAATTAAGTGATGCTAGTACCAGTTATCATGGTTTTATTTCTATACATTTTGTATTTGACCTATATAGTTCCAGATGTCATTTTATATGAATGTTACCTACAGACCTATATCTAAAGTGTGTATTCAATAACTTGTTCTTACCTGTGCCATTTTTGCCTAGATGATTTTAACAATTAAAATCAGAGATGATGTGGGCAAATGATCATGATAATTTTCACAGGTGATTTATTTATTTTTCCTATAGCAAGAAGAAAATTAGATCAAATTGAGAATGGAAGTTATGACAAAGAAGTCAGCAGCATGGGAAGTCGTTCTAGTTCATCAGGTAAAAAACGAATAGCTTTAGTTGTTTAGTGATTGATTATAAACATACATTGCATTTTTTGTTTTAAAAAGTATTGATATGCTTTGTTTCATTTGAAGTATTAAAAATGGGGGTTATGGCTCAGCGCCTGTAGCTCAGGCAGCTAGGATGCCAGCTACATACACCGGAGCTGGCAGGTGCGAATACAGCCCAGGCCAAAAAATAGCTGGGCATTGTGGCAGGTGCCTGTAGTCCCAGCTACTTGGGAGGCTGAGACAAGAGAATCACTTGAGCCCAAGAGTTTGAGGTTGCTGTGAGCTGTGGTGCCATGGCACTCTACTCGGGGCGACAGCTTGAGACTGTCTCATAAAAAAAAAAAATGGGGGTTATATGAAATATATTGTAAAAAATGCCTGATTTGCTGTTTAACTCTATTAATCACCCAGGATTGCAGCCTTGTTACAGGGTTCTTTATGCCCCGTCTCCCCACCTTCTTTTTTCTTACCTACTACTGCTTTATTCTATGCCACAGTTTACATTTTCTTTAATTTAAATTTGTATTCATCCATATAGAGAGATTTGGTGTAGTCTGGTGTCTATCACTTGTATATTACTTTTGCTACCTGAGAACTAATAAAATGGTCATTATATATCAGATTTACATACAAGGTGGCCATAAAGTTTGTGTGCAATTCAATTGTGTTTAAGTACATGTATGAGGTCAGACAATTAAGTTTGCAAGCTCATCTTGGAAAAAGGGCTACATACGTGGGTGGCGCCTGTGGCTCAGTGGGTAGGGTGCTGGCTCCATATACCGAGGGTGCCAGGTTCGAACCTAGCCTAGCCAAACTGCAACAAAAAAATAGCTGGGCGTTGTGGCGGGTGCCTGGGTGCCAGCTACTCGCGAGGCTGAGGTAAGAGAATCACCTAAGTCCAGGAGTTGGAGGTTGCTTTGAGCTGTGACACCATGGCACTCTTCCGAGGGCGATAAAGTGAGACTCTTGTCTCTAAAAGAAAAGGGCTACATACTTCATTACTGAATATCACTATGATCACCTTCCAAGTTTCTCTCTGGGAAACCAAGTGCTAGTGCCAGTGCCTAGTCCACTTTTTCTGGGATGAGTTTACGAGCTTCATTGTCAGACCTCTTATGACAAAAACTCTAATGGCCATTTCAGAAAGAGTTTCAGAATTGCTTTGAAGGGTGGACTAGGCACTGGCATCAGTGCACAGCTTCCCAAGGGGGTACTTTGGAGGTGGTCATAGTGATATTCAGCAGTGAGGTATGTCATAGCAGTTTTTCTAGGATACGTTTGTGAACTTCATTGTCTAACCATATGTATTTTTTAATCTTTTTCTCGTGATAGATATAGCTGTGGTCTAAAGTAAAATGTATAGACTATAAAATCAATTAATGCTATTATAAAACTGATAATTGGCAAAGTATTGGTATATTTATCATTTTCTGAAATGCCAGGAACATATCATTTACTCTGCAGAACAGCAATGTAAGCTAAGTATTATAATTTCCATTTATAAATAAGGACACCAAGATTCAGAAAGGTTACGTGATTTGCCCAAAATCTGCAATGACAGAATTCTCCAACTAGAGTACTTGCTTGTTACTATACTGCCTCCCAAAAGTTGCACATTAAGGGAAAAAAATCACAACTGTTACAAATAGTGGGGAAAAAATGTGTAGGAGAAAGAACATGTATTTGAAATTACAGATAGGTATTTAGATCCCAGCTCAGCCATTTATTGGTTGTATAGCATTGGATAAGATACATTGCTTGACTTTAATCTACAAAATGGGGTTAGAAAAAAACCTATCTTTGTAAAGAGGATCAGAAATTCTCACCAAAGTGTGAGTAAAAATAATGTCTGACAGTTACCTAGTGCTTACTATATACAGTGTTCTAAGTGCTTGACACATTCTAAGTTATTCTAATGAGGATAACAGTCCTATAAGGTGAGTAATGTTGTTATTCCTGTTTTAAGACGAAGTAAAGGTACGGAGTGTTAAATAACTAGTCACATAACCAGTAAGTGGAGAAGTAGGATTTGAATGCAGGTTGGTTGAAGCCAGGGCTTAACCTGCCATGTTCCCTCTTCTCTTTCTCTCTCATATACTGCCTTTCTGCTTTTCCCCATTCTTTTATATTTAATAGTTAAATTTTAGTATCAATGTGGACTTTTTTCCTGACTTAAGAGGAAAAGGTACTTCAGCCATCAGTATATTCATAAACAAGAATTCAGACTACATATGACTGTGTTGTGTTCTGTGTCAAGCACTGTCAGGGTGAATGTTTGAAAGTGATGCTGATAAATAACAGATGAGAGGGATTCTAGACTAAACACGATATCTAAACTACCTTATTTTTCTTCAGGGTCTCTTAATGCTCGCAGCAGTGCAGAAGATAGATCTCCAGAAAATACCAGGTCATCAGTTGCTGTGGATAACTTTCCAGAAGTAGACAAGGCCATGTTGATTGAGAGGATAGTTAGGCTGCAGAAAGCACATGCCCGGAAAAATGAAAAGATAGAATTTATGGAAGACCATATCAAACAATTGGTGGAAGAAATTAGGAAAAAAACAAAGTACGTATTATTATGGTAGCATAGTCTGTACTTAACATACTGTTATTCATATGTTAAAGTTGCTGTTTTCAAAATTAATCATATCAAAAGCCTGCTTTTCAAAAAATCTTCTTTATAATTATTTGGTTCCCAGTCTTTTGTGATCACTATGATGTTGTAGGTTTAGGGAATATAGAAATGAAGGAAAACTGTCATCTTGGAGGGCTTTCATCTAAGGCAATAGAGAGTTCAGAAGGTATTTTTTAAAGATACTAAAATGACTTGGAATTAAAAATGATAGTGCTCTACCTTTTTTTCTTTTTTCCTGAGATAGAGTCTTACTTTGTCGCCCTCAGTAGAGTGCAGTGGCATCACAGCTCACAGCAACCTCAAACTCTTGGGCTTAAACGATTCTCTTGCCTTAGCCTCCCAAGTAGCTGGGGACTTAATGCCTGCCACAATGCCCGGCTTGTTTTTTTTTTTTTTTAAGAGATGAGGTCTTGCTCTGGCTCAGGCCGGTCTTCAATTCCTAAGCTCAGATAGTCCACCTGCCTCGGCCTCCCAGAGTGCTAGGATTACATGCTCTACTTTTTATTTTAGTGCCACAACTGTGGCACTAAGAGATTTACATGGAGTTGTGGATTTTCTTCCTTTTGGGTAGGCCACAGTCTACCTGCACCTTCTAGTACCAGGCACAGTGCCTGTGGTGTAGCAATATCTCATTGATTCCTACAACTATTCTGAGAGTGCGTTGTCTGATTTTACAGAGAGGTTAACAAGAATTCAGGTTAAATCACTAAATGATCCAGGATTACCACTCATCTATAAGGGACAGAGCTAGAGACCCAGACACCATTCTGCTGAATCCAGAGCTGTGCTGTGCCAATTTCCCCTCACAAATGCTGTGTTAATGTTAATAAGAGTTGTGGTTTTATATTGCAGGTCTTTTCCCTGACTTTTTCCCCTCTGTATGTGGCTTTTATTTATTAATACAATATAGCATCAATGCTGAGTAGTGTGATTACGTGCAGTACATAAATGTGAACTATCTGTACACATCTACAGGTCTAACTCAGAACTAAAGTACATAAAAGTAAAACTGAATGCTTGGAAGAATAACAGTAAAAACTAGAACTGAACACTGCAGTAAATCAGAAGTGGAGCCTCATGTACATACTTAACTATTTACAGGTAAAAAGAGGCATCACCACCACACTAATCTAACTGTACTCATTTATATATAAAACATATTCATCACAAAAAATCTTCTATTATAATACAGGAGTGATATTACCAGATAAGCATCAGTGCAATGTTCTGTCTTTTCTAATTCTTATTGTACAATGCTGTATATAAGGCAGCCCATGCAATATCCCCAACAACACCAGAGTCCTACACCTAAATGTATTTAATATGGTAAGGCAGACTTTTTTATTTTTATTTTGAAATAATTTTAGACTTACAGAAAAATTTGCCTACGGCTTTTCAAAGAGTAAAATACAGAGTTCTAAGTTTAATAATAGGAAAGTAGAGAATATTAACAGAAATTAGAACAATAAAGAAATTGCTCACGTATTTTGATTAAAGTAATGAGGATAGAAATAGAAAAGCAGTGGTTTTTGTATCTTTAAGTGCCATGATAGAACAAAAATGGGATAGTTTAATAAAAACCCAACAAAATTCCTTTTCTTTCTAATATAGTTGGTTATTAATCTAATACTTATTTCTTGCTAATCTTCTTTATGCTTATGATTAGTTGACTCTTGTAAACTCCAGTGTTTATAATTGGCAGGTATACTACTGATAATGTCATTTTGTTTTGCAGAATAATTCAGAGTTACATTTTACGGGAAGAATCAGGCACACTTTCTTCAGAGGCATCTGATTATAACAAAGTCCATTTAAGTAGACGGGGTGGCATCATGGCATCTTTATATACGTCCCATCCAGCTGATAGTGGATTAACATTGGAACTCTCTCTGGAGATCAACCGAAAATTACAGGCTGTTTTGGAAGATACATTACTAAAAAACATTACTTTGAAGGTATTTGTATTTGCCATTTGCTTACCACCAAAAACATGGCAAAATGGTGCCTATATTATAGTCTGAGTTAGCTCTTAAAGGGCTATTTCTGTATGACATGGTAGCTATTTTACCCTGAAATAATGTTTTAGTAATTTTCTCTCTGTCACGTAGGCTAGAGTGCAGTGGTCCAATTACAGCTGACTGAAACCTCAAGTTCTTGCGCTCAAGCAATCATCCCCCCTCAATCCCCTATGTGGCTATGACTATAGGCTTGTACCACCATACCCAGCTTTTTTTTTTTTTTGTAAAGACAGTCTTGCCCAGGCTGGTCTCAAACTAACTGAGCTCAAGTGATCCTCCTGCCTTGGTCTCTCAAAACACTGAGACTACAGGTGTGAGCTGCTACATCTGGCCTAAAAAATAATTTTTTAAGCTAGAGAGAAAAGATGATGAAATAGCAAAATTAGGTTAGCCATTTGACACTAAGATGAGTTGTGTACTTTGCATTGGATGGCCTTTGACTTATACTTGGTTAGAATTAATTCCTGAAACACAATTTTTTAAGATTATGGCATTTTAAATGTATTTTCCAGCTTCATTTTTTGCAGTTATTATCTGACCCAGCTATTTTATTTTTCCTGTGTTTGGGCCTTGATAATTAGTAATGGTCTTAAAAAATGATTTTTAAATCTAGTAAGTAATCATTGTATGTGCTCAAAATGAATGTAGCTTCAGTAGAAAGATTGAATATGACTTTGAAAGGAACAGGACTGCTTTACTAAAACTGTGTGTGCTTAGTTTACCTCACATGGCATTTCGGACTACTCTTTCAGTTTCAAAATGTAGGCAGAAATAGTTCAAATGGGGTCTTTTTATTTGTTATAATTAGTACTTGTGTTTTTCTCTTCCCTTCTCCATTTTTTAAAGGAAAATCTGCAAACACTTGGAACAGAAATAGAACATCTTATTAAGCACCAGCATGAACTAGAACAGAGGACAGAGAAAACCTAGCACAAAGCTCCTGCTCAGTAAACAGACACAAGTCACACCAGAGCGGGGGCCACTCACCAGTGGTGTTGGGAACTTTTCCCTGCTTTGTGTGTTAGCCAGTAAACTTGGTTTGCTTCATCTGTACAAAAAATGTATCCTTTTACACTATGAATGCATTGCTGTATATACTGTAAGAGTGTAAACTTTGATGAAAATTGGTTTTGTACAGTACAGTACAATAATAGCCTGTCATTGATTCTAAACTACTTAATTTGCTCACAATCATATGAAGTGCTGAACATTACTAAAGGGCTTTTTAAAAAACCCTTGTCCATATTTCTTCCTTTTAAAATATAGAATGTCAAAAATAATTCAGGTTTTTACAAAGAATGCATGAAAAAACAGGTGTTAATCATTCAGTATTATGCTATTTCTCCAACATTGACAAATAAAGAAATGATAAAAATTTGTGTTTTGACATTCCACTATAACATTTGGTTGTATTTTAGGGATACATATGATTATTTAAATCTTTTAATTTCAATTTCAATTTCTAGGAAAGCTATTGGTAGCTAGCAATGATTAGGCATTATATGCCTTGGTCAGGTTTCCTTATCTGTGTTAGGTACATTTTTTTCAGATTCAGATTGAGTTAATAGTATAATTTTTTAAATCTCTAGTTATTTATAATATGATTTTAGTTACATGTTTATTTAGAAAATTCCTGTGGACTTCAGTTATATCTTAAAATGTGAAGTGTAACTAATCATTAGAACAGAGATGAATAATTCTTTGACAGTGAAGTACGTTAGCTTTATTGACATTGTGCATAAATAAATGTAATAGTGTTTAAGATATTTATAAAGATCCAGTTCCCAAGAAAAATCAGTATATGGCACAATTAACCATTTCATTTGAGCACCATTCTTTTCTAGTGATATAATTAATTATGTAATAGAGAGAGGTAATCCTACAGTTCCCCTAAATGTAATGTTTTGCTATATTTATTTAAAACACAAAATAATTATATTTCTGTAACCAAAGGAGTTTTAGAGCCAAATTTTTATATCTTGTTGGATTTTTGCAATACTTACTTAAGATGTACACTTAAATGTTGCCAGCCATAGTATTTTTATGTCACTGAATTTTTTCTCACCTTTTATAATTTTCACTTTAGTTCCTGAGTATGATATTTCATATTTCATTACATTCAGATAATTACTTTAATAAGTTACCTTGGCTATGTACACATGATGTAGCAATTCTCATTTTTTCCCTCCCCTTAAGGGAATTAATCTTTAGGATGATAGATTAAAAGCCTTTAAAGAATTATATGGGCTCTGAAAGTCAAATTCATGGTGGCAATGTTCTTTTAATGTGTTTTAACTTTTTTTAACAACTTAACATTGTTTTCAAAGATAATTTCCTGGGGATTAGGTGATTTAATGTAGTGTTTTATTTTTCTGTATGTTGAGTCAGATGTTGTCATCCAAAAAAGAAATACCATTTTTTCACTTCAAAATGAAAATATACATGTGCATATTTTTAAAATAGTTGTGAAAAGTACTGGTACTACCACAATGCATCTTGCTCTTTTTACAAATAATAATTTATCAAAATAAAATAAGAGGGAAAGTGTAATCAAATCTGAATCTTTTTTCCGCTTGTTTCTAACATACTATTGACACTCCTAAAGGCTACTTAATGTAGGGAGTGTAACTAAATTTTTCTGCTTCTCACATGATATCGATTGATAGACCACAATATTTTTTTCTTGAGACACAAAGTGTACAATGGAGACTAAATAGATGAGATTAATAGTGTCCTATTTCTTTACACTTTAAATTAAATATATACAGTGACTACAGATACAAACAGGGCATTTCAGTATTAATGTTTGGACCACCATCTATTTTACGAGCTTTAATGGTGAGCCAATTTTAGAAGAAAATTGCTATAAACCATACATTGGCTATGTTGCCGTTTCTCCATAAATATAAGAAACTATGAAGAAAACGCCTCATTTCCCTTTTGTTCTTCAGTATCTACCATATCTTTTATGTGTAGATCGGTACCGAGCAAAGTAAAAGGAGCATATATCAGATACCTGTCTAGACTACCGTATATACTCGAGTATAAGCCGAGTTTTTCCCGGCACAAAATTTGTGCCGAGTTCGGGTTTTTCAGCGCAAATTTTGTCCCGGAAAAAACTCGGCTTATACTCGAATATATACGGTAATTCACAAGCAGCTCCTGATGTGGGGATCTAGAGCTTCCTGCCTGTTACTATATTGAAGATGTAGAGCAAAAAAAAGTGTGTCTGGAAAATGAATGGTCTGAATAAATCTGCAGTCTTGGGAGAAGTTTTATGTTTATTATGATACACATTAAAGGCTATTCTGATTAGCAATATTTTGGTATCTTTGAGCAGGAAATGCTTTGTGTGTGTGTATTACACTTCACTAGCGTCTAATTTTGAATACTTGGTGTGACTCCCTTTTTCCCATACTTTTTCAGGCGTTGAGCCTATTCAGTTTTGAAGATCGAAAGTGATGAGATTGAGCAAAAGAATGTGTTTGAACTTTGGTGGCTTTTTGGTTTTTTGCTTTTACTTTCTGTGTAATCATTTAAAATTACTTAGCTTGAAATTAAATTATCAGGCTACCAACATGTTATTTAATCAGTGAATAAACCCATTTATTGAATACCTATACTACTGTATAGATACCATACAAGGTATGGTAATTATATAGCTGAGCATATATATGGTAATTATATGGTCTGAGCAGACCAGCCTGGGAAGTTCCGTCCTCTTGGAACTTAAGGTCTAAAGAAAATAGCTGGGAGACAGTAGGAGCAGCTCTTGGGCCTCTGTAGCTTATAACCAGCCCCTTAAAACTGGGCCCAGACATCTCACGCTGGCACAAAGCTTTGGAAAACTGAATCTCTACTGAGGTATTCTGAGAACAAATTGGTGTTCTCATGGTGGCCCTGCACATTTCGTAACTTTTGTCATAATTCCCTGTTTAATTCTTTTTAAGAAAAAGGAAAAAAAAACCCATAAAATGACATTAGGTTTTTACCGTTTTAGTAAATAATCAATGCCTAATTGATGCTGATAAAAATGAATCCAACCATGTTATACATGTTTCTGAACTTCAGTTTGCAATATATTTGTTTTCTTAAAAAGTTTGCATGCAAATTTAGACAAATTTATCACTAGAAGGAAAAAGTTAGAAACCACTAATGTTATAAATGTTATATATGCTACCCTGGTAAAAATATTTTTAAAAATCATGTTGTCATTCATGCTTTATAAATGTTGTCTCCAGTAGTCTACTTTTCAATAACCTTTAAAAAAAAAAAAAAAGCAGTTATTGTTAAACTAAGTTGTTAGTTTTTCACTAACACCAGTTGGTGGCAGTAGAAACCTGAAGTTTTTCAAGGATGAATGAGAGAAATAAGGAAGTCTGCAAACACAAGGAATCTTCAGGAAAATAAATGAAAATTGTATGTAAAAGATGTATTTTCCTTCTGGAATGGAATTCTTTTTAAAAATGCACATGGCTGTCCATTTTGACTGCAATGATGAAACTTGTTTATCTTTCAGAGGATGTATATATATGTGTGTGTGTGTGTGTGTACTGTACAGATAACACTTAATTTGATTACACTGTTCATTTTGTAAATGTTTCTGTATAAAACGAAGCTTTTCAAGAGGATTCTGTGTATATATTGTACTTATTAAATAGGTAATGCCTGTTTACCAAGTTGTATTTTAATGGCATCTTAAATTATTTGTTTACATACACCACGTGCTAAACAGACTGATTCTGCAGACTTTTGGCAAAGCTAATTTAAATTGCTTGAAGTTTTCTTTTTAATTTAAACTGGGAATTTTTGCTTTCCATATTGGTCTTTATTCTATCAATATAATTAGAAGTCTGTGAACAATTGAAAGCAGATTGAGTTAAATGCCAGGTTGTATTTTAAATTTTTGTTATTATTTTGAGACAAAATAATAACAAAAATTATTACTCTGTGTTAAGTGCTATGATGTCATAGCTCACAGCAACCTCCAACCTCAAGTGGTCTTCTTGCTTTGGGTTTTTCTATTTAGTAGAGATGGGTCTCACTTTTTGCTCAGGCTGGCCTCAAACTGGTAAGCTCAAAGCAATCCACCCACCTTGGCACCCCCGAGACTGCTAGGATTGCAGGCGTGAGCCACTGAGCCCAGCCTGTTTAAATTATTGATAGCAAAACTTAGCCTTTTGCAAAAGGCAAAGCCAGGGCTGGACATGGTGGCTCATGCCTGTAATCCTAGCCCTCTGGGAGGCTAATACAGGATAACTGCTTGAGGCCCAAAGTCCAAGACCAGCCTGAGCAACAGTGAGACCCCATTTCTGCAAAAAATACAAAATTAGCCAAATAAGGTGTTGTGTGCTCCTATAGCCCCAGCTAATTGGGAAGCTGAAGCAGGAGAATTGCTTGAGCCCAGGAATTTGAGGTTGCAGTGAGCTATGATGATGTGACATCACTACATCCTACCTAGCTCAAGTGACAGAATGAAACTCTGTCTTAAATAAAGGGAGGGTGGGTGGTGGTAAGCTGATAGGCACGTGACAATTCCTTACTGAATTTGATGAGCCAGTGATGTGACCAAGGTTCCATAAAATGCTGGAACTTGTCCAGATTATCTAACTTTAATAATAATGAACCAAGTATATTCAGTAAGAAGATAAAAAAAAAAAAAGGCATTCATTTAATCACATTAGTATATGTGACGGGATATATTGTGTCACAAGGTGTTGGTTCCCATTTCTCTAGCAGTTCTGGTACATTTAAACTATGGCGTGTAACTTAATGAGTTCAGCATTGGAAAGAATCCCCTTAAGTTAGGATCTGTTGAATAAAGGTAACATTAATAGAGCAGAGAAAGCTTTTCTGACTTCCTTAGTAGTCTGCTTTCAGAAACATGAAGAATTGTTTGCAAGAGAAAGAAGTACCTATATACTCAAGTATAAGCCGAGTTTTTTCGGCACAAAATTTGTGCCGAGTTCGGGTTTTTCGGCACAAATTTTGTGCCAAAAAAACTCGGCTTATTCTCAAGTATATAGGTATTTAGGGGTAGAGGGCAAATTGAGGGGATGCTGGCTTGTGGTTCTTAATTTAGCTCCATGTAGCAGGAGAATAGTGGCTTGAACTAGAGGTGGTAATTGTGAAGAGGCTTTTCGTAGCTCCTTAATATTCTATTAACTATGCCAGCATACCATACTGGCTGGATTGGAAGGCTGTTTCAATGAATTTACCTAAGTCTGTTTTTTCTTAATAAAGTCAGCTTAAATTAACGCAGGATATGCTGTTTCTTACCCTATAGAGATGCTCTATCAATCATTCCTAACTTAAAAGTCAAAGTGGAGGGAAGCATGAGTAAGAAGTGTTTTATTTCTGAGGACTTAGCAGCCTTTTGGGGTGGGGTGGGGTTTGGCAGAAGACCTGACATTTTGCCAGTCTGACTACCTTCCCCTAATTACACTCCAGCAAAAGGACTAAGATATTATTTTCAAGAGAGGAGTCTTCACCCTCTAACCCAGAGGTCCTCAAACTATGGCCCGCGGGCCACCTGAGGTGGTGTGATTGTATTTGTTCCCATTTGTTTTTGTATTTGTTCCCATTTTGTTTTTTACTTCAAAATAAGATATGTGCAGTGTGCATAGGAGTTTGTTCATAGTTTTTTTTAAACTATAGTCTGGCCCTCCAACGGTCTGAGGGACAGTGAACTGGCCCCCTGTTTAAAAAGTTTGAGGACCCCTGCCCGTCTAACCCAATGCAAAAATGTTCTGTTGACAGTTTAGGTTCCATTGAAATAAAGAACCCAGCTTGTCAATAGTCAACTTGTAGTTAAGGTAATTAAGGAAATATATTAAATACTAGAACTTCCACATCATGCGTTAGTGCAGTTTTTGTTAATTTTTAAGAACTGAAGGCCCAGGGACAGGAAGGGGCGTTGTTTTCAGCACCGTCCCACTTTACCTGTCCTAAGAATTATTTGTTAGATTGGCCATGCTACATGATGCCTTTTAGTGCTCCCCTGTATGAGTTCTGACTAGGGAAGACACTGCCAATACTCCAGCCCCTCCACCCTTGCTCCAGGTGAGTAGATGGAGGGCTGTCCACCTTGGTGGAGAAACGTTTTCTGTGTCTTGCTTCTGCTTTTGCTAGAGCCCTCTGGTAGA
Organism: Loris lydekkerianus; assembly: GCA_963574355.1. Taxonomy (NCBI): domain Eukaryota; kingdom Metazoa; phylum Chordata; class Mammalia; order Primates; family Lorisidae; genus Loris; species Loris lydekkerianus. Next base: position 34,671 of record CAUYPK010150625.1, on the reverse strand, counting down.
GCCAGTTCCTTTCTTTCCCCATACCAAGTCCACAGATGTCAATGCCAACATTCGTTAGATACTATGTGCCAGGGTGGAGAGACTAGATTGTAGTAAGCGGGTCTGTTCTGGTATCTTTAAGTGGAATTCAGAACTCTCACTGGAATCGTATTTTAAATACTGGATATTTTCTTAGGAACTGGTTGGTAATTTAAGAGTTAAAAAGGCTTTGTGTGCTTTTTTCTTTAGGGTGGTTAAATGCCTTCTAAGCTCAGAGGCACCAACTTTCAAAAAAAAGTTGAAGCAGAGTACCAGATGCCTCCCAAGAACCTGGACGGCCCAGTCTCACAAAGGTGCTCTGAAGTCCAAGAGTTAATGTTAATAACTTGTATGTCAGAGCCAAGCTGGTAAACACAAATTTGCTTTTAAAGATCATACTTGACCCACAGGTATAACACAGTTCCCATTGCAACAACGGTGGGAAAAAATGTTTCCCTTTTGTCTGCTCACCCCACCCACAGAACAGACGAACGGTCCCAAGCTGGTGTGGCTGTGTCCGGGCTTCCAGCTTCATCAGCTCCTTCATCTTCCTGTTGGGGTGGGCTTTTATATGCTGGGCCAGTCAAGTGAGTAAGCAATGAAAGGGAAAAGGAATAAAGTCCACCAAGATTCCTTTGTCAAATCCCAGTTTAGGTGCTAGGAGGACTCCATCTCACAGATGGGCTTATGTACACGTGAAGTGGGAGATGACACCCTTTGGGCTGATGTAGCGTGAGTGTTCCACGGAGGATGTTCCATGGTGATTCCCAGTGTCACTTTGTACCTTTCTATAAGTCAGCCTGGGAACATACCAGCTTCTTATGTATATGTATGTACTTTTAAAGGAGGGGTTCTGGAAAGATAAAGTCCTAGCAATGGTTACCTGGTGTATATGTGTTTGTGTTGGGGGAGGGGACAGAAAGTGGGGGGGGGGATTTGTGGGATGATTTAAAGGGCTGTTCTAATTTTTTTAAAAAGTATAGTTTATACATTAAAAGTTGACTTTTAGGAAAGTTTTTTTTAAATATCAGTCCATCTTAAATGATTACTCAAAGTATACTAAAATGTTTTCCCAGATTAATCTCTGTTTTTAGAGGCTCATTAACATATAAATATGTGCTATAGGGTATTGTAGTGTGTGGAAATGAAAGGCATAGACCTTGCCAGTTTGGGCAGGGGTGGGTGGGACATGAATGGGGTTTGGGGGCTGGAGTAGGGTAAGGACCAAGTTCAAATATAGGTGAGGTCTGGAGGGCCACGGTTCTTGCCTCCTGGGGTTCTGGGCATTTGTTCTCAAATAAGAAAAGTAGCTATATCATATGTGGACATAGTTTGTCCTGGGAGGTGCTATTACGTGTTTTGCAAATTTATAAAATGCTGTATTTATTGAGAAAGTTTCTAGCATTTAGGAGCTATTCCGGTCAGAAATCAAATACAGCATCCTGTGTTTCTTTTGTATTTTAAGAATGTTTTCCCTTTGAAGTGGTAAGTAACACAATTAAATTAAAAAACAAACATATTAAGGGGAGGCACAGAGAACACGGTGGACATAGGCTCAGACAACCTTATAAGGCAGGAAAACTGAGGCTTTAAGTAATTTTCCCAGGGTCTTTGTGCTAGGGATTTGTTGACCTGGAATTTAAGTGGAGTTTTTGGGGGAGGATCCTTTCATTATCCTCTCCGCCTCCCAAGAGTTAAAAGTTCTAATACCTAAGTGAGTATTTTATATAATTCCATTATATTTCTGCTATGGATCAATGTATTCGTGTCTTAGGGGTTGCCCTAGAGTTTACAAAATAACAGGAAATGCTCGGTACCAGTGAGGCATCACTGTGCAGGGGCTGCTCCTCTGTGACAGCCACAGTGCCCAACCGCATGTGCTGCTGGAGCAGGCCCCTTTCCAGACTGTCTTCTGCCTGCTCTGGAGTTGAATCACAGAAGCAGAGGCCAACAGGCTGCTCAGACCAATGTCAGACATGAAAGAGCCCTTTGAAACAGAACATCTAGTTCCAGAGTGACCAGACCTTCAGGTTCCACAGACTAGTAAAATTTTGAGAACAAAACTCTTGAGTGTGCCGACTTCTATTTTGCTAAGCAAGGGTAAAGATAAAAAAGACTTCCCATTTATTATCACCACACTTTCAGAAAAGATGGGCTGTTTTAGCACTAAAAGCAAAGGTTGAAAGAGTCAACTTTGAAATGGAACAAGTTCAGATCTATAAAACATTGTATTTGTTTTTCTTACCTCACTGGAGCCTGGTAATTGAAAAGCCTTGCCTGGTCCAGCCGCTCATTCTAAGATGAGGGAAAAGTCGCTTCACAAGAGGAAGCGACTTGCCTGAGTGACACGGAGCCAGCCCTCTCTGGGCTCTGCAGGCACTGATGACCCTGCGGGTCAGCACACAGCAGCACCCTTGCATTCTATGGGTCCTTGGGACACATGGATCAAGGAAGTGCTGAAGATGAAAGATGTGTTGATTATTGATTTATTGCCCCAAAGGCCCAAATGTGCTCTTCAATATCAGCTGTGTAAAAAATGAAGAGAATTCCTTTAAGCCCTTCTCCACTAAAGGGAGCAGGATGTTAAGCTTTCTCAGCAGAGGGAGATGGGGACACATGGCAGGATGAAGTGGCTTTCTGAGGTTTCTGGTAGAAACGGTGTCAGCCTTGTGTGTGAGGACTTCCAGGGGAGCCTGCCTCAGCCATGGGCCCTCAACACTCACCCTCTGCTGGTGACGACCTTGATATGGAAACCAAAGCCGGGGCCTGGCCTACACATAGCTACTTGCAGCCCAGAAGGTCACACACAGAATAGCCGTTCCCTCTGCATGCCGTGTGGCCCGAAAGCCCCAGAGACCCTGCAGGTGTCCTCTTTCCCCAGCCTTCTCTCCAGCCAGCACTCTTGTGCAGTGTCTTTCAGTCTTTTTATCTCATGGTCCACTTGAACCTATCGTTAAACTTCCACAGCACAAGTAAAGTATGTTGATAAAAAAATAAAAAGAATATACTTAGTGTAATTTGAACTTCTTTCAAAAACTTTTAAGGCACACGTAAGATCTCCTGCTGCATGCTGGTTGAGGGGCCTATTGCTTCTCCAGCCACTGCAGACCAGACCAGCCCTGGCCTGTAAACCATCTAACATCTCTGCTTATCCAGTGGGCTGAGTTCCTTCCAACTTCATGCTTCCTTGGAAACTCTCCCTCAGCCCTAGCATATGGTATAGAACTTCCTTTATCATGGTTCAACAATCCTTTGTACCAAACTTCAGTTTAATCCACTGCATGGTTTCATTCTGATTGGACCCGGACTGCTACTCAAAGCTGAGCCCAAAGAGTATGTGTGACCTGAAAAGGCTCAACAACAAGAGGCTGCTGTTGGACACTTAAAAGCTTGATGTTTAAAAAGCCTTAAAGATGATTTCTTCTCATTCTGTTATTTAACAAACTCACACAACAACATTATATGCCAGGTTCGATGGGAGACAGGACAAGTGCATAACTTGGAAGAAGGCTGGAAGATGCCAGAGCCCTGAGACCTCACTGGTGGAGAGGGGATTTTGGCTGCAAGAGACTCCATCTGCGAAGGGCCTTCACAGGCAGCTGGAAACTAAACATATGAAAGGAAATGAGGGGGAAACCCCCATGGAATAAATTTCCACGTCTTTTGCTTGGGGCAAGGCAGTTGCCACAGAGGTGGTAATGTGGAATGTGTGGAGGGGGCAGCGGCAAGGTCTGTTTGGCCTGCACTTGATCTGGGTAATGTTTTTGGCACAAAGAGATGGCATCTATTTTGCCATTGCCAACTTTTACGGTGATGAGGAAGAAATGGTAAGACCGTAGGAACAGAAGGCAACTTAGGAAGTTGTCTAATCAGCAGTCGGGTGTGAACAGCTCTGAGCATCCCATACAGTGAACTGAGTACCTGCTTTGCCAGAAGAGCTGCTTCAATAGGAGGCACAGACAGGGTTCATCCTGGGATGCTGATAATTTGCTCATTCTGTTAATACTTCAGGGAAGGGTAACTGTTAAATAGTTTGGGAAATTATTTTGAAATACTTTTCCCTAGAGAGGAATTTCTTCTAAACTGAACTGAGGAACTAATGGTCATTCTGTGTTAAGTGGCCTGTTCCCTTGCACTTCTGCCAGTCACTAATGGACATGCCAAGAAACCGTGAGCTCTGAACGCCTAGCGTTTTTCCACCATTAAAGTGGCATGTCACGTGAGAGAGGGATGAGGGAAGATGAGAAAGTAAATAAGATAACAAGGTGATGACAAAGTGACTTGGGCCCACGCTGAGGGGACTTCAGATGGCCTGGTGCACAAATCCAAACTCTGTGCCAATCTCTCACAAAGCATCCGTCAACCTCACGGTTTTCTCAAGGACCATGGAGGAAAATGATCAGAGTGCAGGTTACTCCATATTGTAGGGGAGTTCAATGGAGATGCGCTGAAAGAAATTATACTGTTAGCAACTGTTGTGCCTCAAAGATAAAAGACACAACAAAGTGTTAACACAGAACAAGGAACACTCCAGGCCATTTTGAGAAGACATCTGTCAACTGAGCAAAATACAGCCAATTAATTACATGCATTAAAACAGGGCTCAAGGGCTGCTTTAATTGTAAATCACTAAGTATAACAACCTAGCAAATGTATCCCAGACAATAGACTAGGAGAAATTTCACACTTCCCTCTCTCTTTTGATGACTTACCTTAGGGCAGAGATTGTGTGTCCTTATGCACAGCTGTATTAATGCACAGCTGTGTTATTGAAAATGCTTAAGATCAACCAGGTACTGTTTTAGATGACTTAGGTTGATTCATTTGATTCTTTGAAAAAAATATTTTTTTAGAGATAAACTAAGTAACATCAAACAGTGTGCTTGAGGTCAGTCTGTTAGTAAGCAGCTGGCTAGAATTTGAGCCTTACCTGACTCTCGGGTTTAACACCAAATTCCTAGGCACCACAGTCTGCAGCCCTAACACAGTGCCAGGCCATATGAGACTATACACACATCACTTACTGAATAAGTGAATGAATTGTGAATTATTTGGCGTTCTTTTAACCACTATTTATCTAAGCAGTTCTAAGACCAAATTATGCAGTGGCTAAGAAAAATTATTATGAATCATGATAATCAGGACATTATGATTAAATCATATCATAATAGATGTCTGTGCTGGTCACATTTTCCCTGGGTAATTCAGATTAATTTGTGCAACCAGCCCATGATATAATTAACTCCATTGATCATTGAAAAAGAATATACTATGCCTAGATTATTAATACAAAAGTGGTGTGTATTTCCTGCCAGAGTCTCTAGAAAAGCTTTTTCTTCTTTTCCAGTTTTTTTTTTAGCAAGCAGAATATAAGAGTAGAAATGATCTTTAAGCAAAGAGAAAAACTCTCCCGATAGTGGCCACGTTTTAGCTCAAAAGCAGCAGCACTTTGACATCGCATATTACTATGCCGTGGAAAACAGCACTGTCTTAAGGACTGCTTTGATCATATTTTTAAGTATAGCTTATAAATACGGTTTTATATTTTTAGAGACTTTGTTTCCTGTACTGAAGAGTTTCCTTGGCAGACATTTGCTAAAAGCAATGATATATAAAAGATTGTTGCATTAACTAACTGCTTTGGTTGGCCGCTTTGCCAAGAGGCAATGTAAAAGCTCTCTTGAGTTTCAATGTTCATAGGGTAGGAAAGGATTATAGTTTGTCATTTTTTAATTCCATTACATACTATAAGATACTGCCCCTATAGACCCAAGATTTCAAGGCTAAGTATAATTGTTGGCTTACTGGCATTGTGTATTCTAGTCTAATTAATTGACCTATATCTAATAAATAGAAGGTACAAAGAGACATTCGAGTAGGGATCTGTCGAATTTAATCATTATGGGTGCAATCAATCATTGCCTTGTACATAATCATTAAAGAGGAAAATTGCAAAAAATCTTTAAAGAACCTCAAATGACTGAGCACAAGTTTTTCCAGAATTTAATATTATTAATTTTTACCATTTATCATCACTCTATCCTCAGCAGAATGTACTTTCTCTAAGTGAAAACCAATGTAAAACTATTTATGAAGCACCCTGGGATTGCAACACTTAGCATTAAAACCTCAAATGGCTTTAAAATACGGAAGCCACAAAACTGAATTTCATTCAAATCAAATCATTAAAAGATTATGCTCACTTGAAAATCTGTAAATAAGATTATTATTCTTATGCTGTCATATTTAGCTTAAGATTTTCAATTTCAACATTTCTTTCTATTTTGGGAAGTTTCACCAAAAGAATAATTTTTTTTTTTTTTTTTTGGCAGTTTTTGGCCAGGGTCGGGTTTGAACCTGCCACCTCCGGTATATGGGGCTGGCACCCTACTCCTTTGAGCCACAGGCACCTCCCCGAAAGAATGATTTTTATTGATTTAGTAAAGGTAGGTTCCTAATTCATTTGATTACATACAAGGGGCACAGTGTTTGACCTTATCTGGATTCATGTTCACTGGGTTACACCATTTACCATTGACAAGTTCTTTCTCTGGAATATTTCTGGGAAATCTTCACCAAGATTTGCTAGTCTGAAATGTACTTCAAGTCCTTTACATGTGCAATTTACTTCCAGGCCTCCGGGTCAGTGCTAAAAAGTCATTGATACAATGTAATAAGCAATGAAAATATGGTGGGCCCCCTCCTGAAATAAGGCTGGAGGATTTTTTTTTTTTTTTTTTTTTTTTTTGAGACAGAGTCTCACTATGTTTCCCTCGCTAGAGTGCTCTGATGTCACAGCTCACAGCCACCTCCAACTCCTGGGCGTAAGTGATTCTCTTGCCTCAGCCTCCCAAGTAGCTAGTACTACAGGCACCTGCCACAATGCCCAACTATTTTGTTATTGTTGTTGTTGCAGTTGTCATTGTTGTTTAGCTGGCCTGGGCAGGGTTTGAACCTGTCCCCTCAGGGTGTGTGGCTGGCCCTGTAACCACTGCGCTACAGGCACTGAGCCAGGTTGGTAGATTTTTATTATGGTAGGAGACTCTATTGATGTGTGTTGACAAGCTTGAATTATTTATAAACCAGGTGGTGTGCCATCAAAAATCCAGTGGCAGGGGTACAATAGGAACTGCCCAAAGCTATAGCCAAATGGCCAAAAGTGGACATTCTGGAAGCAGAATGCCTGATTGGAGTCCTGGCTCCATCATTTGACCAAATAGCTTGATATTTTTGGTGTCTTAACTTTCCTCGTACTTGACATGATGGTGACAGGTAGGTACCTTCCTCATACCATTGTTGTGATATACAAATGGGACAACACCACACTGTGTATCCAATCACATGACATGAATGTTGCGTAATGTCCACCATACCAACAGCAGATAGTTCAGAACTCCAGCAGTGAACTCTGCTCTTGGAGGCTTGAGGACAGTGCAAGGTCACAGGCACAGGCAGAAGACTGGAGTCACACAAGAGGTATGATGTTACTACAGACTCGGCCACATCCTTAAACAAGCACTCTCAAAGCAATACGGATAGTGAAGGCCCAGTCAGGGAACACCTTATCTCCAGCGATGAGGATGGTGAGGGTTTTTCTCACGTGTGTATGTGTAGCTTTGGTGCTTGTGGATCACATTGTATGAAGGGACAAGCTGTCACCTGTCATAAATTATCAGGCAAAGTGTCCACAGTGAAGCAGTTTCCAGTCATCACCCAATGCACAGACTCCAAGTCAGTTCCTATCGATATTCTTCTCTCTGATGAGCCCCTCGCGAGTTACAATGTGTTCAAGCAAAAAAAAATAGAGCTGATTTATCAAAGTCTTACAGATCACTCCTCTCTGACACAAGAGCGTGAGAGTTAAGTTCAGGCTTTGAATGCCACTAGATGGCAGAGGAATGTTATTAAACCAGCCAGTCTTCACGGGTCTTTCCATCAGACCCTCGCCCCCAGAACAGCCTGTAACCTCTGGCATAAACTAACATATCACAACTGTGATTTTACTATCGCCCAAACCCCTGATACAGAAAATATCAAAAGCTTTCCAGCCTTTGAAAATAACGTTTCCAAGCCTTTCAGAGCCAAGCATTTGGAAGAAAAGACAAGATTCTTGCAGGAGCTTTGCAGAGCCTGGCGTGCTGTGATGCTGCCTCTCTGCCATGCATCAGCCAGATCTACCCTGCCCACCCCCAAAAGGGCAAACAACACCACTGCTATCTAAATCTTTAACTTCTTAATCTCAGAAATATTTTTACCCGTAGAGTATTTATCACAGTTGCAAGCACTCCAAAACTTGAGAAGCTAGCTTGGATTAAACTTGAGTGATCTTATCAAAGAATCTTATTTTTCATTTTTTAAAAGATAAAGTTCTGAGTTTGAGCTGGCTCAGTGATATCCTTTCTGGATGGAGTTCAGGATGGGATTGATCAAGCAGTCTCATAAACAGAGATGAAAGTGTCCTCTTGGAAAAAGAGTTGCTCTCATGTCGTGTTACCAACACATGAAGCAGAAATCCAGCAGACTTTGACATATGAAGTAGAGTTTTGTGATATTCAACATAATTTGCTAAGTATGGCAAAACCAGCCCCCATCATTTGTAATTGTCTAAATTAATTGTTCTGTTTAAGAACCAAGTCCCCCCTCTGCTCCCACATGGCAGGTGCTGATTGAAGGCTGTAGCAGGACGTGCTGACAGGGGTGTGGGGCCTGTGGCCTGATAAGGATTCATGGGAAGAGACAGGTGCAGATGCCATGTGGAGAAGAGGGGCTGGGTTCCGAGGTGGCATCTGAGGAAGGAACTGTCCTATTGTGGGATCCTCCTCTTCCTACCTGTGCCCTAAGCTGCTTCCCATCCCAGGGCTGCTGAGGGTTCTGTTTCCAACATTGCCATGATTTTTCACACCCATGACTACTGGCCTTGGGTGTTGGTTGAGATGTTGGCGAAACATCTTCTATCCACTCGGCCCCTCTACAAGTGGTACCCCGATGGCCAAAAGCTCTGATCAACAGTGGGGCTTTGTGTGCTTGATGTAGGATATGTTTATTTCTAAATATTATCCTACACTTTGGGAAGAAAGCATGTGAGAAACCCCCCATTTCTCCTAGTCCCAGCGTTTCCAAATTAAGTTGACACAAATATTTCTTTCTTTTAAGAAACTCTACCTCCTTCACAAGCCACAGCTGCGTGCTTCAGCCTCTCAGAAAGGGCCCCTAGAAACAGGGGACACAGTGAGAGGAGCTGCGGGGGGGCGGGGGGGTGAGGGTGGAGCCCAGGCTTTGGAGAGTTGAACGGTGGATGACGGGGGCCACACCCTCATCTCTTTGTCTCAGGATTTGCCCAGGCTTCAGACAGGTGCTCATGGAAGCAGAAAGCGGGCTCCCCTTCGGGGTTTCCAGCTGCTTCCTTCTGCCTGGGGTTGCAAACCCCTCTGACTTCCACATCGTCACTCACTCAGATTCGTGCCACTGCCCTGCCCTTCTTCCTCCTTCACTGTCACCCAGGGGGCACTGCTCTTCCTGGGTCCCCCACCATCCCCACCACTTCCTTCACCCTGGGGTCTCTGGCAGTCACTCGGGTGTGTGTGGGACCAGGTTTTCTCCCCCTGCAGACTCTGGTCCCTCCTCGGTGCTTTCCTCTCTGGTTGGCCTTCTCCTCTTCTAGATGGCATCCGGGCTTGACAGGGAACGCTTCTCTCGTGGCACAACATTTGCTTGCCTACTGGGTCCATTTCTGGAGGTGTGGTAATAATCACACTGGGGCATATCTAGAAATGTGCGGACTTGTTTTCAATGGTGAGTTAAAAATATGACTTTTTCTATTAAGGCTTCTGTTGTGCTGAGAACTGAGTCCTCCTCTGGGGACTGCTAGGAAGGTGGGTGGTCACCCAGCATACTGGTCGCTCCCCACGTCTCATTTTATTATGATGCTTGGGGATCATCAGAATTAAATCTGCCTTACTTCAGAGGTCCCTAGGAAGGACGTAAGGACTGTGTCACAGTCTGGCATCAACAAGATTCCTGCATCTCCCAGGCCACCAGGGCACAAACCTCTCTACACAGCACGGGCAGATTTGAGAGTGGCTTTTGTTGGCACAACCAGAACTGTTGCCAATTGTTTGTGTATTGATAAGGAAGTAGTGATCGTCGAAAACTACAGAGATGGTAATAATGGAGGCACGAAGGTGTATTTTTAATGAATCTAAATTCACATACATTATTGAAATTAATGAACAGAAACTTGAATTCTCAGAGCACTGAGGTTTTGGTGCTGGAGCTGGGCAGAGTGCAGAACCATCATGCAGGCGGCCCTTGGGTGGAGCCTGGCTGGGGAACCTGGAATGTGACCATCCTGGCTGCACACATATGGATTATGTCACTGTCACTTTCGGCAGTTACTATTTTAACCAGGTAGCTCCTGATATCTGCCTGCTGGGAAAGTCAGCCGTGACCTCCTGCCCCCTCCCGGTACCCCACCCCGCCACCCCCAGCTCTGTCAGCAGTGGGAGCGTCTCCTTAGCCTGTCTTCAGGAATGACAGGCCCTTGTTCTGTTTTGTGCAACTTCCCTGAGAGGTCGGGCCCAGATGGGACACAGTGAGCCAGGAAAAGGGGAAATAGGCTCATAATACACAACATTGCGCACGCCCAGTTTCAGTTCTGCGTCAGGATGCAAAGCAGAACAGCCCCCTCCAACCTCAGACTCGGCGGGGTTGGGAGACTGGGGGCGACAAACAGTGGAAGGCATAAGTTGGTCTCCTGTGGGTGAACACAGCCACTCTCAGCTCTGGTTTGAGTGGGGAGGGGCAGTTATCCCCAAAGAAAACAAATCTGGGTCAAAGGGCTGTTTGAATTGGAATTAGATCTACCTGAAGAAGACTAATTTTTCTCAGAATCATTCTCTGTGTGTTACTCAAACAAGGCAGGTAAACACTGGACTAACAAGGACAGATAAGGAGGCATGTTTTCACTTTGCTGGGATGTGGGGTGGGGAGCAGGGACTGGGGACCCTGAATTACTTTCCAGTGCTGGTAGGTAAATACTAATTGAATCAAAGTTACCTGAAATCAAAGGAACATTATCATTCATGGTGCTGTGTGTATAACCCTTGGGCAATTAAACAGTATGGAGGTCAGTCCATCACCCACTCTGCAGTACCAGATGTGAGGCAGCATTTGTCTTTCCCCTCCTAGGTAAATTGTTTAATTTGATAAAGAATTTTAAAACTGAACTATGTGGACAAAAGGTCACTCTCCTTTACTGGACGTGAGACCTCAGGTGAGCCACTTAACCTCTTGCAGCCTACATTAGTTTACCAGGGCAGTCATAATAAAATACCACACACTGATAGTTTAAACAACAGAAATTTATTTTCTTACAGTGCTGGAGTCCGCAAGTCCAAGATGAAGGTGTCGGCCTTGGTTTCTCCCAAGGCCTCTCTCCTTGGCTTACACATGGCCAGTTTCTCACTGTGTGTTCGTGTGTTCACATCTCCCTGTGTGTGTGTCCGGGTCCTAATCTCTCCTTATAAGGACACCAGTCAGACTGCACTACAGCCCACCCTAATTGACCCCATTTTAATTAAATTAATTCTTTAATGGCCCCCATCTCCAAATATAGTCACATTCTGAGGTATTAGGGATTCAGGTTTCAACATACAAATTTGAGGAGGACACACTTCAGCCCATAGCAAAGCCCTAGTTTCTTCATTGATAAAACTGGGGGGAAAAAACTTGCCCTCCTTTCTTATGTTGAAACTCAAATGAGATAAAGTCAGAAAAAGGATTTTGGACCTTTAGGGGTCCTCAAACTTTTTAAATAGGGGGCCAGTTCACTGTCCCTCAGACTGTTGGAGGGCCAGACTATAGTTTAAAAAAACAAAACCTATGAACAAATTCCTATGCACACTGCACATATCTTATTTTGAAGTAAAAAAAAACAAAACGGGAACAAATACAATTACACTGCCTCATGTGGCCCGCGGGCCGTAGTTTGAGGACCCCTGGCGTTAGACAAAGGAAAGATGCTGTCCCACCTCTGTTGGACAAACTTCTAATGATGCCTCTTGTGGGCCTGTGTAAAAGTCACATTCTCTGTACACATCCAAGGTTTGGAGGCCAAGTTCCTTATGAAAGATACATTTTTGAAGATACTACAAAATGTCATGCCTTCTTAGGAATTTGAGCCTAGACAGTAATGTTGCAAATAATTCGGTCATTTATCCATCATTAACAGCTGCCCAGCTGCTTTGCAGGGCCCTGCAGTCGGACATTATCTGTAGAAAATGCAAAATGCCAAGGGGGCTGGAGGACAGGCAACGAGAGAGGGTGAGGACTCCCAGTTTGCCTCCCTATACAGCTTGCAGGGAGCTTTGCCAAAAATATCTCTTGCCTTCAACAACTTCCCCCCAGCTCTTCTTTCCTTAATCACAGAAGGCTGTTCAGGATCTGGACATTCAGAAGAACTTGGAGGTCACCCTGGGTCTGGAACTGGGGTCACAAATCTGTCACTCTTAGGGACTAGATTTCTGATGCTATGAGATAAACCTGGGTTCTAGGAAAAACATTACACTCTTTCACACACACACACACACACACACACACACACACACACACACAGAGGCCAGAAGCGTTTGCACCTGTCCTTGGGTACAGAAAGCAACATCAACAGTTTTTACTGTTAGGCATTTCCAACCCTTTCTGAAAAGTGTCCTTAGTTCATAGAGGGGAAAATAATACCTTTATGGCCTCCCTTGCTTGCATTTTGAAATTTCAAGCTGAATGAGGAGCGCAGGACTCAAGCCGCCTTCCTCAGCTCCGGGAACTCCTTCTTTGTTGTATTTTACGGCGGGGTGTAAGGAAGATAAGAAATATAGCCATACCTTCTATGGGCATCAAAGAGTAATGTAGTGACACCTTCATTCATTTCTGCCACCAAATCCCAAATTTGGCGTCTCAGTGCCAAAGCCGTGCCAAGAGGAAATAAGTCAACAGCTAGAAAATGAACACTAGGGTAAATCAAGGAAAAACTTAGCCTGCAGTACTAAGGCAGGGAGGGAGGAAAAGAGCAACAGAAAAGTACAGCCTGCTACGTGGGGAAAGCAAACTCAAAGGAATGAGAAGAGGGACCCCAGGAATTGAATGTTTTAAACCTTCGAGAGCCAGACTATTTTATAGCTGAGAAACTTTCTCTTCAGACTTCAATCTTGCTTTATGTCCAAATCGGGACTGGAAATGGGAATGATAAAGCCAAAAATGTCAAACCGTCGTAGATCTTTGGTTAAAAACATCAGCAGCAACACAGGACAGAGTTTACCTCCCCTGTTCTTGACATTTCATCATAAGAGGGAAACCACAAGCTGAACTTAGCCAAGGTTGTTATAATTAACTGCCAAGTGCTCTTGCGCTTACTAGTGGTTTTGGGTCTCTGAGGCTTAGAAGTAACAATGTAAGATGGTGTTATTTAATACACACTATGGAAGGAGGAAACAAAAACACTTTTGTTCTCTTTTGCTAAACAGCAGCCTGGTTCCTTTGCATCTATTTAACTTACCATATCCAGGCTCACCGGAATGATTACCATGTGACATTTATTTATATAAAATTTGGGATACAGGAGCTGGCATGTGTCAATCAGGGTTCTTAATGGAAAATAAAAGCAGAGACCAAGTCTGGCCCCATGAAGTAGGAAAGGAATTTATTACAGTATATTAGGTGACTTGTAGAATTCCAGGAGGGCTGAAGAGTGAAGCTTGGAGGTTTCAGCAATGGCTCAGAATCAGTTCTCCAGATGGCCTGGTGAACATGCCCCTGCCTTCATTCTGGGCACAGACACCGCAGCTTGCCCTGAGACCACCCTCATGTGGATAGACTGGTGGTCCTCTGTAAACCAGCTGTAGTGGCTGCCTCGCTGCCAGCGAGCCCCCAAATCCTAACCAGGCCCCTGGGACTTCAGATTGGTGTCTCTTCTGCATGGTCTGTTCTCTGTCTCCCGAGATCTCTGTGGGAATCTCCCCACACCTGTTCTGGTTATCCTTACCCAATGGGAGTGGGCTCACGTTCTGGATCTACACACACACACACACACACACACTGCACCCCAGCTGTTTCTGCCCAGGTTGGGGTTGTTCTGTCTGGAGTGGCCCTGGGGGCTTCAGCTTAACGGTCAGTGATGTTTCAAAAGGTGACTCAGATCTTGCAGCGCCCTAGTGCTCCAGGCTGGGATTCCTTCTTCTCCAGTCCTGCTGTGGCACGGAAGGCACTCCTGATCCTTGTATTTTACCCGCTAGAGCGAGTTCACACATGTCTCCAGAGGAAGGAAAATGCCAAGCCTGGGGACAGTGTGGTCTCATCTCCTATCAAGAAAGCAAATTCTTATGTACATTGCAAGGCTCTTTTCTGGCCTGGTTCTGTGTGCCATACTGTTAGGCCAAGGGGTCACTCTGGTGTCCCCCAAGACAGGAAAGCACCCACACTGTTCTCAGTCGGCTGCTCTGGGTGGCCGGCCTGGCTGGGGCTCCCGGCTGACCGTTTATGGCAAGGACTCTCCATCCTTCATTTTCCGGCATCTCCCACTGGGGGTGGAGGACAGATAGGGCATGGTGCCAGTTCTTCCCAGCGTTGTGTAACGTGTCACCCTCCGCCTGTGAGTGGGGCAAGGCCGTATATTGGACATTTAGTGTGCTGAGTGTTAGCTCTGCCTATGTTTCCTCAGCGGCAGACTCATCAGGAAAGAATGAAAGGTATTCTTTCCCTCCTTCTCAAGGGGCCAGGTTCTGTGTCCTGGTGTCTGGACTTTCCTTGTCTCAGAGGAGTGTTAGCAGCCTTTGTTTTCAGTACCCTGGGCTCCTGCAGAAGACAGGACTGAGCCCACGGGTCTGAGGGCTGTGCAGGTTGAAAGGAAGGGTGAGGGGCACAGAGCCCCATGGCTGGCCAGACAGAAGGAGGGGAGGTTCCAGAATGAGGAGAACTCTTTATCACTTGTGAGCACTACCTGGTGAAAGGTGATACCTTGGATGAAAGCTGCTTACCTGGAGGCCAGTGAAGCGCAGGATGCCAACACGCAGAGCCCTGACTGCCAAGGCAACCGTCTCCTGGTACCCAGCCTGGCATGCCGGGGGTGGTGCATTCAGCATTAACTGCCTGTGGGTGCCAGAAGCAGGCTAGCCTGGGCTCACACAGCAGGGAGGCACGCTGCAGACAAAGCGTGGCGCTGGACAAGATAACGGTGGGGTAGCTCAGCACCTGTAGCTTAAGCGGCTCAGGCATCAGCCACATACACCAGAAGTGGAGGGTTTGAATCCAGCCTGGGCCTGCCAGACAACAATGACAACTACAACCAAAAAATAGCCCGGGCGTGTGGTGGGCCCTGGTAGTCCCAGCTACTTGGGAGGCTGAGGCAAGAGAGTCGCTTAAGCCTAGGAGTTGGAGGTTGCTGTGAGCTGTGATGCCACATCACTCTACACAGTGCAACAGCTTGAGACTCTCTCAAAAAAAAAAAAAATCAGAGACAACGGTGGGCCACGCCTGGATGGCCAGAGCTGATGCAGGATGAAGTAGTCTGAGGATCAACGCCAGACTTAGAGAACTGTTTAGGGCACCTCTTCACTGCCAGGGTTCCTGCACAGCCCAACTGTGGGTGGCAGCCCCAGAGAATAAAATGGATGTTGGGCTTCTCCCTGACCCCTCAAATAAAAATAATTTAAAAAATCCTTATTTGGAATGATTTGAGATTTACAGAAATGTTGCTAAGGCAGTACGGAAAGTTCGCTGTCTGCCCCTCACCCAGTTTTTACCATTGTTAACATTGCTGCATTTCTATGATCCATTTGTCAAAACTCCAATACCATCGTTCACACATTATATTATTGACTAACCACCAAACTTTATTTAGATGTCACCAGTTTTTCTATTAATGCCTTCTCTCTGTTCCAGGATCCAATCCAGGGCACCACACCACATCTAGCTGGCACCTGCCCCCAGGCTGTCTGGTCAGTGACAGTTTCCCAACTAGTTTCCCTAGTTTTGTTGTGACCTTGACAGTGTTGAGTAGCACTCACCAGCACTTGTGGCCTGTCTCACAAACTGGGTTTGTTGATATTTTTCTCATGATTAGATTGGAGCTGCAGGATTTGGGGAGACTAGCACAGTGCCCTTTTCATCATGTTCTGTCGGAAGCGACATGATACCCCCACACCCTCATTGTCATGCCAGCTCTCACCAGTGGTTAATGTGCTGTCTTCGGATATTCCCACTGTAAAGGGTGATGTTCCCTATTCTACTTCTTACAAGCCACCTAACTCTTTTTAATTTGTAATAGAAAAATAAAAGTCTGTGATGCTACTTGCAACTGAGTGTCACGGAACAATTCTTGCCTGTTATATTTGTATTTGGGCAAGGGTTTTCTTAAAGCCCTCTGCCTCTACCAAAAGTAGTAACTCTAATGGTAGGAATTTTGGGCTCTGTGACAGTTGGGTGTGGGCGTGTGGGCTTAGGCGACAAACGTAAGCAGTGTTCTTAGTCCTGCCACTCCGGCAGTGAGTGCCCTGCTCCGCCTAGATACAGGGCCAGACCATGGAGTAGTCTGTTTATAAAAGCTTGGTACAGATTTGAAAACTTAGCACTCCTACACATGTATGAGGAACCATCCCACCGATTATTGCCTAATGCAGTGTGCGAGTGCAGATTTAGAAGGGCTGTTGCTTGTTTACCCAGGACAAATTAAGCATCTTGGGTTGAGGGCATGACGAAAGAGAATATGGTCTTTTCTATTTCAAGTCCAGTGAGATAGTCACTCAATTGCAAGAGCAAGATCTTTCCCACATCTTCCAAATTGGAAGTAACACGAAGGTAGATACGGAAATGAGAACACAACCCCACCTCAGTGTGAAGATTGTCACAAAGAAAGACACTCTGTCTGGAGTCCTATTGCTGCTAATTCCATCTCTTATTTTCTCGACTATTTCTGATGACTCTGAGAGTTCTGGATTGAAGTTCAGGTTTAATGCTTTGGACAGAAAGTACTTTTGTGGTTGGCATCAGTAGAGAGACTCCGTGAATCATTCAGTATATATGAAATGACAGTCAAAGTAGTTATTGGAACATTATGGAAGTTGTTTATTGGGCTTCTGACTTGTGGCGAAGCCATGGATTTAGCAACAGATTGAGAGCAGTGAAGTATGATGATGTTTATTCACACGTTCTGTCGAAATTAAAATTCAGTTCCATAAGTCTTTGGCTTGGATCCTTCCCAGGAATCATCTCATAATATCCCTTCAACGTGGGTTGTGTCACAGAAGTTCTGCAGAAGCCTAAAGCAAGGCAGAGATCTGATGGGAGTCCTTTGCAGAGACAGTGCAGGTAACGATGGGGCCTCGAGGGGGGCTCTGAGTTCAGAAAGGCCCAGCTAAGCTCCCCGAGGCCAAGGCTTTGACTTAAAGATCAAGGCTGGGCTGGACATGGTGGATCACACGTGTGTAATTCCGCACTTTGGGAAACTGAGGCAAGAGGCTCCCTTGAGCCTAGGAGCTAAAAACCAGCCTGGACAACATAGGGAGACCCCCGTCTGTACAAAACATTTAAAAATCAGACAGGCATAGTGGTGGGTGCCTATAGTCTCAGTAGCTATCCAGAATCACCTGAGCCTGGGAATTGAAGGCCACAGTGAGCTGTGATGGTGCCACTGCACCCCAGCCTGAGGGACAGAGCAAGATTCCATCTCTTAAAAAAGAACAAGGCTGAAGCTGACCCCCCACATCCACCTCTACCTTTCTCTATTTAGACCTTTTCTTTTATTCCTCACTTTTTGTGTATGTTGGGCTGCTGGGCAGAGGCTAAGATGCTGCTGCCTGTGCTCTGGAGAGCCTCGTAGTTTAGAGGTGGCAAAGCACGGGGAGGTGGCAGAGGCAAAGAACAACTAATGGATTAAAATCAGTGGCTGGGCTTGCCCAGGTGACCTGGGGCTGGGGATGCCTGGGGGCATTCCAGGCAAAGACAGAGTGGGCCCAAAGGCCCCGAGGCAGACATGGGGAGCTGTAGGTAGTCAGTGCAGCCAGCCTCCATCCAGAGGACAATGAGGTTTTTCTTCTCTTGGAAAAAATCATATAATGATTTTAAACTTGATTTGAAAAAACGAACATGTTAGCAGAGCTAAGAAACTTTTGGAAAGGGGTAGTGGGGAACGTAAGGACCTTTAAGGGGATGGAAGTGCTACTATGCTGTGGGGATAAGCCAAGGTAAATGGGCAGACAGAGCAGAACCGTTAACTTGAAAGACACACACGACCACAAAAGTACTTAATAAAAGAACCAATGGGGGAAGATTTGGCTTATTCAAAAAGTGATGGAAAAATGTTGGGGTTTTTGGTAAACAGATTAAAATTACAGTCTCGCCTGATGTATTAACCAACATTACAGATGGACAAGCTAAAAGGAAAACACGATGACTTTTAAAAGTGGAAGAAAATATCAAAATTGAACACGTTCTAAGTACTGCATCAATAGAGTGAATCGTTATGGAAAAGAATGAGGTTCAAGTATCTAAAGAAACACAAATGGTAAGAATGCAAAAGGGGGCGGCGCCTTGGCTCAAAGGAGTAGGGTGCCGGCACCATATACCAGAGGTGGCAGGTTCAAACCCGGCCCCAGCCAAAAACTGCCAAAAAAAAAAAAAAAAAAGGAAAGGAAAAAGAATGCAAAAGACAAACTGGCAAAAATATTTTAACACTATGACAAGTGGTCGATATTCTTATTTTACAAAGAAAACCTTACCGACTACTCAGGAAAAGGTGCAGCATCAAAGACACAGACAGAGGTGCAGGTGCCCAATAAACCCCAGTGTCCAACCTTGGTGATAAAGAAAGAAATGCGGGACAAAATGACAAAAGACCCTGTTTTCCCTGTAAGAGGGCAAAGACTTTAAAAGAAGGGATGTGGCAATAGGTACTACCAATACCTCTGACTCCAAATTCCGTTTTCAGGATTCCATCTGAAGGCTAGAATTTTGAAAACAACAACCCTGTTTTTGAAAGCACACTTCCTCTGTCAGTGTGTGCTAACTGTGAACCAAACCCACAAGTTAGAGCGGATGCCTTCCTCTTTTACACCATTGTACAATATTGTGAAGGGGGTGAAAAGATTTGCAGTCGGCTCCTTGTCATTAGCACTGTGACAGCAGGCAAGTTATTTGATCACTCAGAACCTCAGTTTCTTAATCTTCAGAAGAGGATATTGCTGTTGGGGGGTGGGAGGGAGGTAATGACTGCTGGAGAAGGGGGACGTCTTCACCTTCTTACCGTCCTGTCCTCGTCCCTGCTCTATTCTGTACGTGCTGATTTGATTTGAATGAGCAGTTTTCAGGACGTGTCTATCTTGCAGGAAGCCACCTGAGTATTGCTCCATTTGAGCCTGAACCAAACTGGTGCCAGGTCCTGCCATGTGCCTGTTTTCCTGCTGTGTGCCTGATGCTCATCATTTGTGTCAGCAAAAACATCACTGGTGCTTTTGCCTAACGGAAGTATTAGTTCACCAGGGAACTTATGGGTGTGGTGACTTCCTGCTCCCTCTCTGGTTCCCGCTAAAAAATGGGACTAGCTCGTCTCAATGATGGAAGTTAGGGAGGACAGACCAGCACATGCCAGGAACATGGAGGAATCTCTATCATCCCTAGTGCACACTCGACCGGATTAAAGGAAGGATGATCTGATCCAGGGCTGACTCCAAGATGCAGACATCCGACAAACTCCCTCCCCCCAGAGGCCACAGCCTGCTCGACTTCAAAGCCCCACCCACCGTTTCCCCGGATTCCTGGGGTTTATATTCTCACGGTCCCATCATCTCTGGCCCTCCAGCCCTCAGGCGGCCTCTGATCAGCCCCATATCGGCCTGGCTAGAAATGCAAACCCTTCAACACTTCGCACAAAGAATTCACTCATATCAGGAGGCTCAGTTGTCATAGCTCTGTGGTCCTCCACTGGGGCAATTTTGCCTCCGAGGGGTCATTTGGCAACGTGTAGAGACATTTTTGGTCATCACAACTGGAGGGGGGTGCTACGGGTGTCTATTGGGTAGAGACCAGGGATGTGATGTGCACAGGACGGCCCCCACTGCAAGGAACCCCAAACATCTATAGTGCTGATGTGAGAAATTCTGCCCGACTGAAGCTACAAAGGTCATCGAGCTGGTGACCTCCCAAAGCACACGGTTTCCACCAGCTCCGTGACTTCCCTTTTCCTCTCTCAGTCTCTCTCTCCCTCTGTGTTACTTCTCTGGAGCACAACAGATCCCTTTTCCTGTGGCAGGCCCAGCAGTTAAGCAATCACCTTTAATAGTAAGGCTTTGGTGTCTCACCCACTCTACCAAGCCGTTTGTCCAATTACTTCTTCCAAACATAGTGCACTCCCTAGGAGGAATTCTAATAAATACAATTTCACCTCATTCCCCTATTTCATTACACACACAGGTAAAGGCACCACGTATGTGGGAAATGAAAAAGGCTTAGATTTTCCAGTATCCACCAAATCTGAGGGTCAGGGCAGGGGAGGTGGGTGCCTTTAGAGTGGAGGTAAGCAAGGGAGGGAGACGCCGAGATTCCACCAGCATTCTAGAAGCTTTGGGGAGCAATTATTTGCAGCTCTCAGACTTGCAGTGGACACTGCCAGGCAGAGCCAGGAATTGGGGGCTGCTTTCTCGGATGATAATTGCATGAGGAAAAGCGTGTTTGCTGCTGTGGACATGAGCGGGGACCCTGGCATGTAGGGGAAGTCCCTGGCTGAGGGCCTATGGTACTGCCTTCTTCTGGCCCCCACCCTCCAATCCCTCTTTGCAGGGGCTGCCAGACATCTGACCCACCAGAGTGACGCTGAAGTCAGTCTTTTTTACTTGCTTAAAAAAAAAATTCGAACAGGTGGCATCATCATTTTGAAAGATTACCCCTTACGTCCCAGTAGCAGAGGGAGGACCCATATTCATATCTCTCTGGCGAAGGTCATCATTTTGCTATTCCAACAGTCTATTGAAAGTACAGTCTTCACACCAAGACTGCTGCCTATCACCTGTGCATGACCTCTCAGAGCCTGTCTGCACTTGCTTGCTCTGGGACATGACGTTTAGCTCTTTAGAGTGTGTATATATATATATTTACTATGCCAACAAAATGGGTTAATACTGCTCTATTTGATGGGGGACCCAGCTCAGCTCAGACAGGCTCATCAGACAGAAGATCTTGCAGTTCTGAAGAGGGCAGCCTCTCCCAGGAGTGGAGCAAATAGCCCCTGGTGAAATAGACTCAGGGCAACAAAGTTCTAATCTGTGTTTTCAGTAAGATTTGAGATGCCATTGCAATCAGGGAAAGAGTCCAAGTGATCTTGAGGCCTCCACCTCTGAGAACAGGCAGGCAGCGTGGAGATGAAAAAAGTGATTGCCAAATTGCAAACCCCAGCGGAGGCACTGGATACCACAGAAATGTAAAGCAGCAGAGCAGAAGATGAGATTGAGAAATTCTCCCAGAACCCCGAGGAAAAATTAAAATGAGATGATGTGGTGAGCTTAATAATAATAAATATTACCTCAAAAAGAGATTGGGGAATAGATGGTGGCACGGAAGGGCAAAGGTACTTTGAACTACTGTAGTTTTAATATTAATACGATATATAATATAATACAAAGTATGTGGCAGGTCAGGGGGAGGGAAAGAGGCTCTTCCTAGAAAGGGTGAGTTCTGACTTTTCTAGGAAATAAGCTACATTAAAGCAAGGTTCAGCACAGAGAGAGGCTGGCTGGACCTTGCCCTCTGTGGCCATGGGCATCTTGACCGTGATGTGTGGACAGTCTCTGCGTACCCCACACATTTCCCTCCAACAGTACCATCTGAGCTCGCTAATCAGGGACTTCAGGAAGCCATGAGAATTTACTGAAACCACTCTTATTCAATGAGGATTGTAGTTCATTGTAATTAATTTAAGAATACTTGATATCATGCATTTCATATGTATTTCATGTACCTAAGTAACACTTTGGGTGGAGATGACCATGACATTAATTTTCAGAGCATAGGAGAGTTGGTGAAAGCTGATTAGTGTGGCTGAGCACACAGCGTTTGTACTGCTCTGCTCTGGGCTCCTCTTCTGCCATTATACAGGCACAGCTGCTTCCCTTCTGCAGGCCCCATGCTGGTCCTAGAGGCCAAGGCCATCATTGCTATTCCAACAGTTCACTGGAAGTATGATCTTCACACCAAGGCTGCTGCCTATCACCTGTGTGTGACCTCTCGGAGCCCGCCCTGTACTGGCTTGCTCTGGGGTGTGATGTTTGGCTCTTTAAAGTGTGCATATATACTATGCCAGTGAAACGGTTTAATACTGCTCTATTTGATGGGGAAAATAAATTTCTAATTGGAATGTGAGATGAGAAGGTATCCCCAGGTGTTGAAAACCTGGGCTTAACCTAGTCCCCATGTAAAACCTTAGACCCTCCTCCAGGTTACTGCAGCTCGAGGGCTTCCCACTGAGGAATTCCAGGCCTGTGCTCACATGGGAAGCGTTGCTCAGTGCTGCATTGTACCCAGCACCAGCAGCCTCATGGAAGTTTGCCACCAGCCCCTAGAGAGGCAGCTCCCATGTGATGGAAGTGACCCCTTACCCCAGAGCTCTGAAGTCAACAAACACAGAGTTAATGGCCAATTGGAAGGCCTCATCCAGGAGCTTGCAGAACATCTCCAGAGGCTGAGCAGCCCGCTTGATCCATGCCTACTTTTGCAGGTACAAAGAATTCCAGTAGCTTTGGAGTTCTAAGTGGGAAATGAGAAGGCTTAGAAAGCCCAGGTAATGCTGAAATGGTTTCAGAAGTAAAATCTAGAAGAGCAGATTATGAAAATGGGGTTGAAGAACTCGTATTTTCGGTTGTTTATTCTATGCACTATTTAGATTTTTTACAAGATACATGTTTTATTTTACTAAACTTTTAAGCTAGTTAAAACAAAACAGAAATAAAACCAACTAGGATTGCCGGTCAGAAACAGAAGGGATGCTAGGCTCAGAGACTAGGAGACGAGGTCTCTACATCCCACAGATGTCTGAGTCAACGGAGGCTTGATGAGAACGGCATGCTGCCCAGGACATTGGAGATAGGCTGTGAGGACAGAGGGCAGGTCAGGAGAAAGCCTCGGGGTCTTGAGAAACCTGAGCAAACCTTGTACCGTGGCTTTGATTTTAACACATACTGCCCATCTCTTTACAAGACTCTGTGGCACATTATCACAGTGACTGTCCCCAGTGAATCCTACCTCCATGCCCCTAGTGGTCTCCCTCTCTCGTAGGGACTCTGTGGGGTTTGCCCATGTGACTTTCTTTGGCCAATGGGATATTAGAACATGATATAAGAAGAAGCTTGAATAATGCTTGCATTTAGGGGCTTGCCCTTTCAGAATGCTGCCTCCATGTGAAGAAATAGGAGACCTAGTTGGTGGCCAATGCCAACCTCTAGACATGTGTGTGAGGCTATGTTAGGCCCAACCCCAGCTGAACTGCCAGGTAGATGACTTCACATCATGAGTGACTGCAGACATGAGCAGCAGAAGAATCACTAGCTAAGCCCAGCCCAACTGCTGACCCACAGAAATCCTGATCAGTTTGGCATGGTTTATGATGCAGCAACACATGATGGCTATACCACATCAAATGCTTCTTTTTACAGTTGCATCTAGCACCTTGCCCTGCACATAGTATGTGACCAGTAAATGGCTTCTATAGCTTTTAGTTGAGGAGAATCAGAATAAGAGACTAAAAACCCTATGGAATAGCCAGGTTTAGACCTCATGCTATAATTTGGAGTTGGGCATTTAAGCTCCTCATGAGTGTAGTTCATGTCTCGATTGGAGATCTGAGTTGGAAGAAATGGAAAATGTTGATGAGTTCTGTTTTTATATCAGGAGGTCAGAAATGCGTTTTTCAACACTCCAAGTACAGGAAACTCTCCACCTGCATTCCGTATTCCCCTCTCCAGTGAGATGGTGTGAGGGCTGTAGGGAGAAGCCTGGGTACCAGCTCAACTACTAAAGGGTTCATATCACAGCAGCCCCAGGTGACTGGACTGAGTGGCCTGCTGGGGAGCCAGCCAAGCAGCCCCTCCCCATGCACTGCTGGTGTGAGGCTCTTGGCAAAGTACATTCAGAGATGCTGACAATGAGCCTCCTCATATTTTTTTCTTCTCCCATGGAGAGGAAAGGAGGAAAATTATGCTTAGTGTATGGAACTGCATCCGAATTTCTTGGGAAAAACAGCTTTGTCATTTCAAGGTATTGTCTTTGACTCTCAGAAAAGTAGTTTGTCTCTTGGCCCTGGGTTTGTGTGTTACAGCCAATCAGGTAAAGTGATTTTATTTACAATGACTGATAAATGTAATTTAAAACAAAACAATTAGACTCTGTATTAAATAGGGCCTCTTTTTCTCAGAATTATTTGTTTAATGAATCATATATATTTTTTAATCTCTTCTCCACGGACAGGCCAACTTGGTTTCGTTTCAGTTGCCAGGTCTCTCAAAAACAGGTGTCCTGTTTGCAGCCAAGGAAGGCAGTGTATGCAGAGATCTGTTTTAGCTTCTAAAAAGCATTGTTAACCTTTTCTTCTTTCCTGGAGCCTTGCCCACAGTGAAAGGAGCAGCAGTCATCGGAGAGGCTTATCATCACCTTTTGCTCCTAACTTTCAAAGTCTACTATCACACCAAAGAAAGCCCCAGGACAGATTTCTCCAGGGTATCACTGGCTGGCATTCCGCATGGAGTACCCTTCCTTTGGGGCACCCCAGGGCTGCCTGCCACCTGAGTACACATCCTTGGATAGCTGGAGGGTTCGGGGCACATCAGGCTTTGCCACGATTGGATATCAAAGGCACGAGCTTACAGGACCTCTAAGTAAGACCTCCTCATTAACGCTCATCTCTGCAATACACAATTTCCAACTATCCATTCAGTAATTAGTCAACAAAAAAACAACTACTATTGCATCTTATGAATGGTCCAGTTAGCTACTAAATATGTACAAAGTCAAGTTTCCAGTCAGGCACGTGAATATTCTACATTAAAAAAATAAAGGGAAAAAAGTCATACATAATGCAAATAGAAACTAATGAACTGAGATATATTTCAAAAGAACAAGGGTGTGGCGGGGAAGACTTGATCCAAGTAATTTTTCTTGGATCAATTTTTCTTTCTCATAGTACTATAACTATGAGACTCCCAGCCTAGGCAAACAAACAAATAAAAAGAACTGCAAGCATCTTGAAATTCTTTTAATGTGTTTGTTTTGTGTACACATAGTATGTGAAGCTGGCAATGGGTGTTGTAGAGCAGAGTAAATGGGTAAATACGTCTGTGTTTTGGAAGCTGAGTCCTCACTGTGGAAGAAGGGATGGGCAAACATGGGAGGGAGAAAAGCAAGGAAAAACCCCAGGAGACCAACTGGACCCAGAGAGATCAGTAAAACTCAAGGCTTCTGCTCTTCCCCTCGCCGAGCTGTAGCTTCTATTCTTTGATTTTCTGTATCTCTGCCCATCCTGTCCTACTCACGGAGAATTTCTTCTGCATAACTTCGGTCTCTTAAATTCCCACCTCTTCTCCATGAGGCCTATCCTCTCTCTCCCCGGATCAGAGCGATTTCTTTTCCTCTGGACATCCATGGTACTGTAACTGAAATTCATTAAAAGTGCATTCATGTTTATGTGAGAATAAAATTCTTCGTGAATATCTTACCTTACTTATTAGAAGCACTTTCTGATAAAGGATGAACTTCTGATTCATCCTTATTTTGCATCAAGTTCCAAGGTGTTCAATAATGACTCACTGGATGAAAGAGAAAAGATATTATTCTAACGAGAATAAATGCAGCATTCTGCGAAAAAGTCTGAAAATATAACGGCACACATACTAAAGAGGGAACATGAACCTTGATGACAAATCTTGGTTTTTACAAGCTCTCTGTGGATCCTCAGTGTGATATGATCTCCAGAAAGCTAGTGAGGTTGCAGGATACAAGAACAGAGGTGGCATATTTAGGACAAAGGAGGTGACTGGGCCACTCTACTCAGCCTTCAACAGATTATGGTCCTATGTACAACCTTTTGTGTTCTGCACTTTTTGGCCATAATTAAAGAGTATCATGCGCAGTGTATGAAAACCAGAATGGGCAGAAGGGGATGGATGGATGCTTTGAACTGGAAGAGAGACTCCTGGGAAGGGCTAACAGAAGGGAAGATACTCCAAAATTGTCTTTAAACATAGGAAAAGACGCTATATGGAAAAGGAGTTTGATTTATTCTGTTTCAGTCTGGGGAACAGAAGCAGGGGCAGTTTTGGTGGAGATTGGTGGGAGACTTTGTCTGCCATGTGGCTAGCAGAGTTGTCTAACTTGGATTGGCCGGTTAGGGATTGGGTCTTACTTTTCTCCTTGGTGGCTGGGAGCACTTGTCTGACAGAAGTGGGACAGAACAATCATGTAATAGGTATGGTGTCAAACTGAACGACTTCTAGATACCTTCCCCCTCTAATTTCCCATGAATCTATGATGCTAACTAAAAAGAAAAGACCCTAGAAACACTTGCTGAGCAGAACAGTATGTGATGGAATGCCAGCCGTGAGGTGCAGACAGTGAGTGCAGAAGGAGCCGGGAAGGAACATTCGAGTCTTTGGGCTGGGCTTTGTGAACAAGTGGACTGAAGAACAGAGAAGAGGGTGGGGAGTTTTTAGCAGACATTGAGGGCAGGAGGAGGGGAAGTCTCTGCAGGGAGGGAGGAGGAGCTGGGAGCTCGGGTAGAGAAACAATGTTCTGTAGGAATGTGGGATCAAATTGTGCTTTGAAAAGCTTATCAGAGGAATTAAGGCAGACAAAAACCTCATGTCCTGGATTTGAAGTTCTAGTTCTTATTTCTGTCAACTACTAGTGGAATGACCATGAGTAAACCACCTTTTCTGGTCCCGCAGGCCTCTCCTCTGCAAATAAGGCGTGCCTGAGATTCCTTCTGCTCTCCCAGGCCCCGGCTCTGAGATGCATTACCGGCTGTCATTGCAGATTCATGAGCAAGAGAGGGACGCCATAGGAGAGGAATATTTTAGGAAGATCAATTTAATACGCAGGGTAGGTGGAAGTCAGGAGAGAGTGAAGGTGGGAAGAACAGCTAAGAAGCAGTTCCAGTAACTGTTTCTCAAAATAATGTCATTCAACTTTAATATTGTGTACTCAGAGTTTTATGTCAAAGCGGCAGGAGGTACCAAGTTTGGTGCCTCTATATGACAACTTTGTTTCTAGGTCAAATTAATTTCCTATATTCTTGCGTAATTTTTAAAAAACTGCAATGCTGATATTATCACTAAAAAGCACCACATCCGTGGCCTAAGTCTAGTGAATATTCCCTTTACATATACTTTTATGAGGATGGTTTAAATAAGGGCTCACATAGCAGAGAATTTCTGTTATCATGTCCTGGAAAGTATTCACCACCCTCGCTCTGCTAAAGTGTTGAGACATACAGAGGGAGTTTTTGCCCGTCATGTTTTCCCAGCCAATCTGGCTGGCCGTGGCGTTGATGGTGCTGATGTCTTATTCCCGTCCTTTTTCAGCATGCACTTTGTTTTATGATGCAGTTTCATTCCAAGTTGTGGAAGAGTTCTTTCAATGACAGTCTTCTGTGTCTTAAAATAAAATACTTTCCACAGAGAGCTGAATGCCAGGGCTGCTCAGGGGAGCCAGACACTCCTCTCCAGGTCGCTAGGTCCCTGTCAGTTGGCCATACGCTGAGGGGGAAAGAAAATCACAGCCACCTTGTGGTGACCTGAGCCGGCAGGGGTGTGGCGAGGTGGGAGGGGAGCAGAGGAGTCTTTGATTGCCGGGAGCCAGAGGCTTCAGTGAGCTAGAAACATCAATTAGAAAACCATAAGGCCATAGGTCAGGGGCTGGAATCCCTTCAGAGAGGGGCCTGAGTGTGATGTTATATGCCAGGTACTGCCCAGTGACTAATTGGGGAGGCAGGAGAGCCTACAGCCTAAAAGTCTCAGCTCACAGACGTGTGCGCGGAGTCCAGGAAAGAGGGACTGCGAAGTGGCTGAGGGAGAGCTACTGTGTGCCACCGATGGCACCCCTTGCCATTCTCGACAGACGGGCGTTGGCCACCCAGGCCCACATCTGCCTTTCTTCTTTCTTCCTTTTTGCCTTTATTTCTTCCCCCATCCAGTGTCTGCACGGAAAACAGAGCTGGGAATGAGAGGATTTGGGGAAAGCAAAATTAGGTCTAACTGGGATATGAGGAGGGGAGTCATCTGATTGTTTCAATGACTTACTTGCATTAAATCCCAGACTGGGTGGGTGAAGTAAGTATGAGTTGTGGATTCACAGGTCCCTTTTTAAACTTTTTAATTTTTTGTAGAGCTGGAGGTCTTACTATGTTGCCCAAGCTGATCTTGAACTCCTGGCCTCAAGCAGTTCTGCTACCTTGCCCTCCCAAAGTGCTAGGATTACAGGTGTGAGCCACTGGGCCTGTCCTGGTTCATGCATCCTCGATCATTTCAGACAGAATGTGCCTCTTTTATTGCCAATGCGTGATCTATGACCAGTGCTGCTGGTCTGTGGAGTGTTTTCCTTTTCTCCTGTTTTTGAAAAATAGTAAGTCTACAATGAAATAACCACAGAACTTGAGATAAGGCATTTAAAACATGGCATAACAATTTGGCATTGTTCTGACATCCAAGTCCATTTTTGCTGTTTTACCAAAGTATGGGTCTCCGTGGCTGAGAAATGTTGACACTGGTCCTCTAGTTTGAGAACCACTGCTCGGCGCCCCATCTCCTCATCAATGAGACATGGCCTCAGAGTCTGCTGTGTGCAGGTGTTAGCTGCAGGGACACAAGCCCCCAAGCAGTGACAGGCTTTCAGATCATTAGCTAACAGTCTAACAATTTCAGGGAGTTTCTTGCCCTGTGCCAGAAAGGCACAAGAAGGAAAGATGTGGTGTCCTGGTCTTCTTTGGGATCTCCCAAAGTCTAGCACAGGGCTGAGAACAGAGTAGACACATGGAAAATACTCACTACATGAAGTTATTACTCTGCACGGGTGGTAAGAAAAGTGAGATAGAAACTCCAGAGCAGCATTTGGCTCTAGCAAGTAGGTGGCTAGCTGTCTTACTGCCTTCCTGCTCATTCTGTAACCGTTCTGAAGGTGAACTTCTGGGGTTAGCAACAGGGACTGCAAATGGTGCCACTTCTGAACTTAAGCAAACACTTAAATCTAAAAATGACTGTAATCTATAATGCGTCTTCAACAGAAGCCAAATTCTTCCTACGCAAATCATGCAGTCTTGTTTATCTGCTAATAGTCTCTTAAAATTTATTTTTTGGGTGTTTGGAAACAAGGATTCTCAAATAAATATATATCTTAGGTGCCAACAAGTGGCACATGAACAATTCCATCATGCTGCTGGATGGCAGAGTAGCATCCAGCGGTCCTGGAGGGAATCAGAGAACGTGAGGGCTCCATGTGGCCTCGGCAGAGATGGGGAGTGAGTTGCCTTTTGGGTCATCTTTTCAAGGATTTATGGTGCCAACACAAGTTACTTTGGGCCAAAGCTTCATAATAGAAACTCTCACTGATAAGTGTGAGAGTCCAGTCACAAAGGAAGACCTCAGTGATACATTTATTCACATCCAAGGGAGATCATATACAGACAGCGATGGTGTGTGTCTCCACCCGGGAGGGAGATCACCAGGACAAGTAACAAACGGAGGGCTACTAATCTATGGCCAGAGAGGCTGAAAAAAAAAGTTTAGGATCAACTGGAAACTTCTTTTCAAAGTTAATTTTATTTATCACAAATGTCATATAACACAAAGAGCCCCTGTAGTTTTCGGGGTGGCCCCAGTCTGAATCTTCCCAGCAACTTTTTAGAGCAGAGACTCTCAGCCTTGGCTCTCCTTTTGGATGGAGAACTCAGTTGCTGGGGGTGTCTTGTGCATAGTAGGGCAGCTAGCAGCACTCCTGACCTCTGCTCTCTAGATGCTGGTGGCATGCCCCCAATTGTGACAACTAAAAATGCCTCCCAACATTGCCAAATATCTCCTAGAGCAGCGTTTCTCAACCTGTGGGTTGCAACCCACAGGAACTGTATTAAAGGGCCACAGCATTAGGAAGGTTGAGAACCACTGTCCTAGAGGGTAGGGAGCAAAACTGATTTCTGTTGAGCACCAGTGCTGTAGGGCAGCGGTCCCAACCCCCGGACCATAGACCGCAGTTAGGAACTGGGCTGCCCTGCATCACTGCCTGAGATCTGCCTCCAGTCCCGTCCCCCCTGCCCCCTGGTTCCTGGGGCCAAAGGTTGGGGATCGCTGCTAGTGGGATGATTGTTTATAACTGTGATAGGATTAACAACTTGCCAGTTTGAAGAAAAGATGCTCAACATCGTGCGAACGAAAGCAACAGTGAGATAGTGCCCTGTGTCTATCAGAATGGCCACAAAACGTTTTCAATGCCAATGCCAGGTGCTGGTGAGGAGGCAGAGGAAGTGGAAGTTTTAAACATTACTGGTGGGAGTGAAAAATGGTACCATCATTTTGGAAAACAGTTGGGCAGTTTCATATAAAGCTAAACATACATGTACATGAGCCAGTAGTCACATACCTTGGATTAAGACTCAGTAAATGTCAGTCTATGTGCATACAAGAATCTGTAGTGAACGCCTATAACAGCTTTATCTGTGATTGGCAAAAAAAATCCCCCAAAGTAGAAACAACCCAAATGTCCTTCAGCCTGTGTGTGGAGAAAGACACTTTGGTACATCTATGCAGTACAACAGTTCTCAGCCAGAGGAAGTGATGGCCCCTTAACACGCGCCACTGGGGGACCCAGGCGCATCACTCCCAGAGAGAGAAGCACGACTCAGAAGCTCAGGATGTAGGATTCCATTTTTATGACATCCCCGGAAAGGCAAAATTGCAGGGGTAGAAAATAGATCTGTGATTGCCAGAAACAGGAGGTGAGGGAAAGGGTCACCTACAAAGGACACAGGGGAGTTTTCTGGGCAATGGAACTGTTTAATATTTTGATTGTGGTTCTGGTTATGTGACTGTATGTATTTGTCAAAAGTCAAAAAATAGTATTCCAAACAGGGTGAATTTTCCTGTATGTAATACGTACACACTACTGAATGTACTAATTTTAAAACATGAGAAAATGTATCAGTATTACCGGAATGACTAAGCTAAAATAAATACAGTTCTCAATCTTTTCCAACCTAAAAGCACACTGCTCTTAAGAACCCAGGCAGAAGACTTTTGTTTCCCTGTCAAAGCCCCAGGTATGCCATATGGCCTGGATGGCATGCAGCACCTGTAAAAAAGAGGTGGCTCTTGCTCTTTGCAGGTAAAACACACCTTCAGCACCAAGCTCTGGCCTCAGCCACATCCATCTCCCTCCTGCCTCTAAGACTTTGACCACACAATAATCCTTGGAAGAATGAATGCTCTTCCCTCTCTTAATCTCAATCCTGTATTTTCCCAAATCCTACCACTTTAGTGAGATCCTCTTTGTCTACTTCAGGCTCACCTGCTGTATGTAGGGCATTACAAAAGTTTTGAGACAGATTATGTTATGCTCCATTATTTCGCTTCCCCCAAACAGGTGACAGTGTCCTTTCTGATCCACCAATGCAAGTTTCACATTGCTTGGCTTACTAGGGTTTCTGGAGAGGCTCCATTTGTTTCCGTCTGTGTGGATTTTATGTTTCTTGATTTTCGTGTGTCTTAAAACTTTCATATGTGTTTATTGCCCACATCGATCTCTTTAAGCCTATTTATTTTTCATTCTATGCAAATATATGCATGTCCTGTGGTCACATGCTGTCAGAGATATCTTTGGGGAAGGTTTGCATCTTATACTTCCTTGTATAGCAGGGGTCCTACAAAGAACGGTGTGTTCTAAGTGTTTTGTGATGTTGATGATGATGGTGATGGTACGAGACATCTTGGTCTTGTCCTTTACTGGTTATCTGGTTTGAGGCTATACTTTTGTTTACGTTGTATTTTACAAAGGCTAGGTTTGAATGGAAGGAGAAGCATCTATCCAGTTCCCCCAAGCCACTTCAGTGTGAGAAAGTTAGGCATACGAGAAATTGAGAATTTTAATTGGCCAGCTTAATCATCTGGAGATAAGAGAGTGTCACAGGCCCCACTAAGCCGTCTTTGGGGCTGGGGTTACAGCTCCCCAGAGGGAATATTTAGCCTCTTTCCCCACTGAGTTGCCAAGAATAATAATTTTAGGTGTAAGACTAAAAGCTTTTCCCAGAGGGCTGTGTTCAAGGTCAAGAGGACCGACTATCTGAAACTGAAATGAGAAATCTTACTGACAGACAGGAACGCAGTGAGGCAGAGCTCACAGGGGGGAGGATGGCATCGGGCACCCCCTTCTTGGAAATTCCCCCCCTTATTCTTACTGTTCCCTATTTACTCTTTTTTAAAGATGAAAATGTAGAGAAAACATCAGTAAAACAAATTGAAATAAGAGAAACTATACTAAAAGGTAATGTATGAAACATTTTTTCTATATAGTAAGAAATGAAAATCTGCCAAGGGTCAAGAGAAGGCTGCTCTGTTCAATCAGAAAGCCTAGAAGATATCAGCAAATAACTCTGGCTGCTGAAGCAAAAAATCAAAAAGGCTTCTTCTTGGGAAAATTTATAGAGGGTCAAATAAAGTGACCTGTTATGCTCTTTTATGTCAACTTCTGTTCATCAGCACGAGTGGCAGGTGGTATCTGGTGAAGTGACAGGTGGCATCTGGAAATATCCAGAGAGGCTTCCATCAGGTGCTCCCCTCACCCTTCCAAGTTAAAGTTAAGCCACACTCAAACTGTTGGTGGTCCACTGCCCCTCTCTGAGCTCTTCAGTCCATGTGATCAAGGAAATACCCTCCATATTTCCAACAATCTATGTGTTTGTTGATTTCCACTGAAATACTCACAACCTTGCTCAGAAGTTAGCAAGCCGAACAAAAAGGACATCATAGAAGGAATCGCAGTTCCCACTGATTTAATCCCACAGAGGTCAAGTTGATCAAAACTCCTAAGGGAGGCCGGGTACAGTGGCTCATGCCTGTAATTCCAGCACTCTGGGAGGTAGATGAACTGCTTGAGCTCAGGAGTTCAAGACCAGCCTGAGCAAGAGAGAAACTCTGTCTCTAAAAACTAGCCGGACATTGTGGCAGGCACCTGTAATCCCAGCTACTTGGGAGGCTGAGGCAAGAGGATTACTTGAGCTCAGGAATTGGAGGTTGCTGTGAGCTTTGACACCACAGCACTCTGCCTAGGGCAACAAACTCAGACTCTGTCTAAAACAAAAACAGAACAAAACAAAAATAACTCCAAAGGGGGTAACACCATTCAGATGTTTTCTTAAAGCAAGAAGGGAGAACTCTGTCTACAGAGTTGTAACTTCTCTACAACAGTCTCTACAACTCTGTCCTCTGAGTTCCAGTTCTCACAAAATTTGAAAGTGATAAAAGGACATGCTGGAATTCAAGCTTATAGATCCACATTTACATGTGACTGGTTACTAACAGATAATGCTGGAAAGATCACGGCTTCAAAGCACATGGTTTGGAAATTATGTAAATATGCATATTTATACAATGGATTATGAAAACCTTTTATAAACAAACTGGGGTATTTACATCACAGACCTTGAGACTCCAGAAAAGTTGTTATGCACTTTTATGTCAACTTCTGTTCACCAGCATGAGGTCTTTTAGAAAATCTTGCCTTGAGATGAAATGAGAGGAAACCACAAGACAAATAAGGTGCAAGAGCCCTCTCCCCAGACCACCGCTCTGCATGATTTAAGAGGTGGAAAAAATAGTTTCTGTTGTAGAAAAGTTACAAACTGTGGCAAGAAATAAGGCTAGGAAGTGGAAGCAAGCCCTAACATAAATGAGCTGACACTCCACAAAAAGGAAGTAATTTAAGTACTTATTAATAATACTTTTTTCTACTTGAGTGAACTTTGTAGCTGGAGGGATAGAATAGAAAGATTTAATCCCGAACTTTATAGGCTGAGGGATAGAATAGAATGATTTAATCCTGACAAGGATGAAAATGTGGTTTTCATCTTCAAAGCACTTTTGTTTGAACAAAATAGCTCCATAAAGTAAAAATGAAACTATCGCCCCGTTTGGCGGCGCCTGGGAGCTGCCCGGCTGCCCGATGCTTCTGCCCTGGCCACCGCAGGCCAGGCTGTGTGCTTAGTGGCTGGCTCAGGGCCCTTGAGTGCTGATGGGGGCAACAGCGGCCTTGGGCCCCGCGGAGACAGAGCGGCTGGAGGACGAGGTGGCGGCCGTGGGGAGGAGAATGGTGGCTAACCAGTTAGTGGTGCTCAATGTGTACGACATGGTTGGGCTGCTGTGGATCATTCCTTTTCTTCTTTAAGTCTGCTGCATATATGAAAATACAGTAGTTGACCACCTCCCTCCATTGACTATCTCCTTCAGTTGATGTAACGTTCGTAGACTGGACATGTACCACATTGAACTCAATGGAAGACCACTTCTAAAGCACCAGCCAGAGAAAGACAGCAGAACATTTTGGTGTTAGCAAGACCACAGTTAGCAACATCCAAAAACGTAAACATGAGTACTTAGA
>CAUYPK010150622.1:0-16098 GCA_963574355.1 Loris lydekkerianus | reverse complement strand
TCTGGGGCCCCAGACAATGCCCAAAGTTCTCCACACTCTTGCTCAAGCTCTCCCCAAGGCAGTTCAACTGAGTGCCAAGTCCAAGAACACCAAAACAGTTCACAGGTAAGGCCTTTCCGGTTTGCAGTCTCACTGCTGCTTGTACTTATGGTTGCCGGCATGATTAGGTCAATTGAACACACGCAGCCACTTGCCAGTTTTCCACTGTTTTTGTCCTCCTCCTGGGGTCCAGAAGTCCCTTGATGGCTCCCTGTATCCTCAAAGGGATGATTATAGGCAGATACCACCGGCCAGAGATTCCTGGAGTCTTGTCTCCTTAGACTCGCTGTGCCCAGTTGCAGGGAAGTTGTTACTCAGCTGCCGTCTTTTGAGAGGACATTTCTTGCCAGTCATACAAGAAAAAGAACAAGGGAAATAACACCTTTCCCATCATGCTGACAAAGGGTCTTGATGTAGCGGAGACTCAAGGCTTTAGCTTGTGGAACACAGGGTACACATAGTGCGCTATTTCACGGTTTTCTGACCCATGTTCTCCTAAGCAAGTTATCTTTCTTTCCCATTTTGACAGATTTATATTCTATTTTGCTTTTAATCAATGTGTTAGGTAGATGGTGAGGGACAAAGGCAGGTGCCCTCCTTGGTCCTGCCTCTAGCAGATGCCCAGCCATGAAGGAAAGACAGGGGGCCTCCCTGGCAGGTGTTGCCCAACTTGACCCTGCCCTGCACACTGGCACTCCCAGGGAGGGAGATGCCCCTGCTCCTGCCAAGGCGTGCAGGAAACCCCAGTTCACAGGCCAGCCAGCCCAGCATGGTGGGGTCTGACACACCCTAAAACAACTAGGATGATCAACATGTCATCAGAGTGGTCTGATGGTGGCATCTGGACAGCAGTGAGGGCCCAGTCCAGATGCTGTTAAACCAGACCGCAGACTATAGTCAGAGCCTCCAGTTGGGACAAGGGACCCGTCACATCTGTGGAGAGTGTGTCTTGCTCTTGTGCTGTAAACCCCCACTTTGCGTTTCCTCAACACAACGTCACCTCATGGGTCCAGTCATTCTTCAGCCAGGAGCACACCAGGAACTGAGAACAGACATCTGCCCACCCAGCAAAAGTAACTGGTTTCTTTTTATGCCCTTTCCCTTTCCAAGCTTCCTATTTAGCTTTAAATATGAAGTTGTTAACTCAGTAATTTTCTTCTTCATAATGTATTTTTTTTTAAATCTCAAACAATGGTTTCCTAAACTAAAAGGCTGTTGTGCCTGGGCAGCTGGGACCAAATCCTTTTACAGCTGTCTGTTCCATGTGTCTTTACTTCTCAACATAGATTTCGACTATTGTAATACTCGTGGTTTATGTCCTCCCTGAGAAAATGGGATTACAAATCTGCTATAGGTCCTGCATATTTGATGTGTGTTCCTTGCTTAATGTCAACATGCCTGAAGTGTCAAGAAACCATTGTAATAATTACAGAATTTTAGTTCAGTTGTTAGCAGCACTATTATAAGCTAGCAGCTTTGAGATATGAGAGTCAAGTATGATCTTCTAACTAATCTTAAATTTGTTGTCTGAATAAGAATCCCAATTAATTAAAAAGTGATGCTATGAACTGAACCTCTTAAAGGTAAAAGGAAGGGGCGGCACCTGTGGCTCAAAGGAGTAGGGTGCCAGCTCCATATGCTGGAGGTGGTGGGTTCAAACCCAGCCCCGGCTAAAAAAACTGCATAAAATAAAATAAAATAAAATAAAATAAAATAAAATGAAATGAAAATGAAAACAAGACCTTCCACAAGATGAGATATTTTAGTAGTTAGCTCTAGAACAGTATTCTAGGAATTTTAAATATAATGCATTGGAAAGAAATTTTAATTTTTTTGAAAATCTGAAGATTATTTCAGCAAAAACTGTTACATTAGAGTCAAATAAAAAGCAAGATAAGGTCACTGGATTCAACAACAGATGTTGACACTGAAGGCAGATTTTCTTGAATTTAGCATTTCATTCATCCATTCCTCATGTAAAGTTTCCTTTAATACTTTTTGTCAGTTGTAACAAATTAGCATTTTCTTTCATGGAAAAAGGACACCTCTGAGTGCAATAGACACCTCCGAGAACTGTATCAGCATTTATGGTTTTTAAAAAATGCCATCTCGGTGTAACTTCTTTTGTTTCATGATGTGTTCTTGTGGCACAAAGGCAACTTCACAATAAAAATGCTTGGTTTTATGTTTTTGTTTTCGTATTCTTCAAATATAACAAGTTTGGAATCAATCTTGAAAACCTACACCAAACTAAAAATATTAAACTATTTCTGCTGGGTGAGCATTATAAAATCATCATGAGTTACAGTGAACACTGGTTTTGTAAAACAGAACAATGCCTTTCAGAATTGACATATTGTCATAGCTTATTGTTTAGAACTAATCCTTCAAATGAAATAAATAAAGCAACCTACATTTAAAATACTAACATCAGAAAAGAATATTCGCAGAGAAGCAGGAACTGGAGGTGAAATCTTAGCGAAATGTTTGTGCAACAGCTAAACATAAAATAATTATTTTAAGAATACTGAAAAAAGTATTTAAAGGTCTAACCAATTTCACAAACAAAAGATGCTGCTGTAATTTCAGCACACCAAGAGTCAATGTACTTTAATGTAAGAGAAGAAGGAAGATCCACTTTGCTAGGTTGTAGTCAAACTTTTTTAAAAAATAAAGTAAACATACAATCATAGATTTTTTTTACATTATAGCAGTAGATATTTTTATTTTTATATATAAATTTAAACTGTTTAAATAAGAAAATATTTGAGCTAATGTTTAATAAAGACACTGAATGTTTAATTGTAAAGTTTTCAAATGCTTTAATAGCAGCAAAGTTAGTCACGTGTCAATTGTCAGTTAGGATGAAGCAAAATCTAGGAAGATACTCTTATATCAACTGGCATATTTTTAGACAATTACAAATGAAACTTTATTACATAGGAAAATATCAATTTTTTAATGTTTGGGCGATAAATGCCTATTATTTTTTATGTTCCTGTGCCAGGTATTACATGAGCCTTTCCCATGGACCCTACACATATTTCATGAGTAGTAAACAGTGAAACACAGACTCTACCATTGAGTGGATGGGCTCCCTGCCCAGTGTGCAAAGAAGCCAAGACTATGGTGCGGTTTTTGAGAAAAGAAAGGCTTAACTACCAGCCAAACAAACAAGGAAGGAGGAGCACAGCTCAAATATGGCTCCCTGACTTGGGGTCTAGGGCAAGGTTGTTTTTTTTTTTAAAACAATATAAACAGACAGTATCCACATAGTTTATTTCTCACAGTTCTCCTGACAAATGAACGTCATTCGAGAACATACTATGTACCCAGATAAGAAGAAACATACAAAATGTTTTCAATGATGCACAATGAAATCCAGCAGAATAAAAGAATACATGTGAATTCTTGCTTACTGCGTGGACTGAATTTAAGGGTTTTTTTGTTTGTTTGTTTTTGTTTTATTAGTATTAGATCATAGCTGTGTACATTAATGCGATCATGGGGCACCATACACTGGTTTTATAAACAGCTCGACACATCTTCATCACACTGGTCAACATAGCATTCCTGACATTTTCTTAGTTATTGTGTTAAGACAACCACATTCTGCATTCACTAAGTTTCACATGTACCCTTGTAAGATGCATTGCAGGTATAATCCCACCAATCACCCTCCCTCTGCCCAACCTCCCCATCCCTTCCCTCCCTTTCCTGCTTCCCCATATTCTTAGGTTATAACTGGGTTATAGCTTTCCTATGAAAGCCATAAGTTAGTTTCATAGTAGGGCTGAGTATATTGGATACCTATTCTTCCGTTCTTGAGATACTTTACTAAGAAGTATATGTTCCAGCTCCATCCACCTAAACATGAAAGAGGTAAAGTCTCCATCTTTCTTTACAGCTGCATAACATTCCATGGTGTACATATACCACAATTTATTGATCCATTCATGGATCGATGGGCACCTGGGCTTTTTCCATGACTTAGCAATTGTGAATTGGGCTGCAATAAACATTCTGGTACAAATATATCTGTTATAATGTGATTTTTGGTCTTCTGGGTATATACCTAGTAGAGGAATTATAGGATTGAATGGCAGATCTATTTTTAGATCTCTAAGTGTTCTCCATACATCTAGTAATAAAAATACAATCTTTTATGGATCTTGTGAAGACTACAAAAGTGGGAAATTATTACCATATATATGATTTTTATAGTAGGCCGTTTTCTGTGATGAGTTGTATTGACAACTCCAAATACAGAGAGGCTGTGTACTTTAAAGGAATTAATGTTGTGAATTAGAGACTTCACACAATTACCAGGGCTTTCACCATAGTTTGTACACAACACATGATTATCTTATATAACATTACATTTAAAAAACATATCTAAGTGACAATTTTATAACATTCACACCAAGAGCTGGTTAAGGAAGCAAAGCCACAGGGGTCTCCTGTAGTGCTTCACTGCTGGTGATAACAACAGTTCCTCACGGTTAAAAGAAATTTGATTATCAATAAAGTTAAGCAGCTCCAATTTACAAAAGGCCATCAATGACCACCCCTGGGCAATAAGTTATTTTAAAGTTTATATCCTAGAAGCAAACACCATCATTGGTTAAAACTTTGTCTAAAGAAATCAGTTTCTGGGCTGAAAAGTATTTTCACAAAGCTGAAAGTTACTAAACTGTTTCAATATAAATACTTCGTCATCTTATTATCATAGTTACAACCAAGTTCTTTGAAATCTTTGGAATTTACTCTATTTTTAACGTGTGCTTTCATTTCGTCTCCCCCATTTAAGATAATCACTTCGAAGGCTTTAAGGTGATGGAGACAAATCCCCCAAGGATACCCTCTGCTCACCAGTTCAGCTGCTGAGCTGTGATCTAGAGTCATGGTGGTACAGAGCTGTGCTGGACGAGGTCACCAGGAAGCTCTCGTGCTGTGAGTGTCACTTCAGGGAAGCAGAAGACCTTTCCAAACTGTGCACATAACTAATGATGATAGTGTGTTGAGGAGGACTAAAACATGACCATCTCTTCCATGTCATCTGTTTGCTGGAAAGTAGCTTGGATAATGGTAATTATAACTGGTGCCCTGGGACACATGGATGGAGCTGGAACATATTCTTCTTAGCAAAGTATCTCAAGAGTGAAAGAAAAAGTATACAAGGTACTCAGCCCTACTGAAAGCTATAACCCAATTATAGCTCAAGAATGTGGGGAAAGAGGATAGGGCGGGGAGGGGAGGAGGGAGAACGGGTGGAGGGATGGTAATTGGTGGGACCACACCTACGGTGCATCTAACGGTACATGTGAAATTTACTAAATGTGGAATATAAATGTCTTAACACAATAACTAAGAAAATGCTGTGAAGGCTACATTAACCAGTTTGATGAAAATATTTCAAATTGTATATAAAACCAGCACATTGTACCCCATGATTGCATTAATGTACACAGCTATGATTTAATAAAAAAAAAAAAAAAGAATATACCTCTGACCTATAAATAGGTTCTAACTGGTGATCTTCCTTGTGAATATCCATTTCATGTAGGCAGTCTGAACAAGAATCACAGAAATACAAAGACATTTCTGGAGGACAATCCTGGCAGTGCCACTGAACTCCCTAGCTAGGTTCTAGGCCACTTCTATACTTACTTCATCCCACACCTTTTCAACAGCGTGCTCATGTGGCTGTGAAAACAGGAACGGTCATCTTCTTCGTCCATGTACACTGGTGGTTCATGTGAAGTCATAGAAGTGGAAGGTTTAAAGAGATGCTTATTAAGAGGGTGCTGTTGTCTGCTTCTTGAAGACTTTTTGGAGTATACTCATAAGTTTGGTGCTCTGCCTTAATTAGTTTTATGAAATACTTCTGTGCTCAGCTGGCAACCTGTTTGGCTCTCCTGTTGCCCAGTTCATCTGCTATCTTCTGCCACCGTCTAGATTCGACTTCTTCAGGGACGGTATTTCAGGAGTAGCTGTTCAAGATTTTTCTGTTCTTCACCAGTCCACAATTGGTTAAATGTTTCCAGTTTGGTACCATCACACAGTTGTCCCCTTATCATCTGAGGATGACTATTTGAGCCTTCTGGACCATCACTCAAAGGTAACACAGAATATGAAAGGGACTGTCCATCCTTCTTAGGATCTGAAGGACTTTTTGGTATAGCAGATAAACCTATTTTATCAAAAACTAGCTTAACTCATCTAGTATGTCTTTTATGATTTTTAAATTCTCTTTCAAAGTTCCCAAAGCTAGAGTATACTGGTCCCATACATTCTCAGGTGACCCAACAACTCTCTGTGGATATGGAAGCCCCAGATCAGCCTTCTTCTGCAGTTTCTCCACAAATCCACTGGGATTTTTTAGTGCATCTCTCTGGTGTCTGCCTAAATATTCAAGGTCTTGGATTGCTTGAGAGCCGTGAGCCTTGAGTGCAGCAATCACTTGTGACAGACTCTGGAATTTTTGTTGTGCTTCAGTGCCACATGATCTGATTCAAAGCACTAAACATCAGGGCATCATTCTTCCTCTTCCGTAACGTGCTGACTGTCACTCCCTGTAGCAGGTACCAAATGTCCAATATTGGGTCTTGCCTCTGAAGGGGCCTACTTAGTTCTCCACTTCTGCAATTTTGAGAGTCACGACATATCTCTTTCTCATTTTGAGAAATTTCGTCAGCATTTGTAGGAGGTTCACTTACGTTATCACTAACAGTTGCATTTGTTTCATTGGGACTAAGATTTTTCTCCTCAAACTGTCCATTTTCTCTGCAGGGAGAACTGCTTTTGGTAGGTACCTCTGGTAGGGGCAGCCCTTCATGGGGAGGTTCTCAGGGTGTAGTGATGCTCCTGAGGCTTTAAGAAAGACATTATTTGAGCTTAACTGTCTTTAAGAAAGACAGTTCTGGTTCCCCAGAGACTGGCACACTCTCAAGCCTGTGTCTAGGTCATTACTGGTGTCTTCTTTGCACTGCTCTTTTGAGGCATTGCTGTCTCCCGTCACATCCACTTCTTCCTCAGAATCCCTTAAAGATGACTGAGTTCCAGAAAGGGGAACTGGAGTTGGCTCAGCAGTCAGCTGACTAACACGTTCTGCAGGCAGGCAGGCAGTTACTTTTTTGTGGGCCTCCAACTTGACCTGCATGTCTGAGTCTATACAAGGCACATTATGGTCTATACAACTGTCCTCCTTCCTACTATCAAGGAACATTGAAGTCTAGGTATCTAAATGCCTATTGGCAGCTACTGATTTCTCCTGCAACCCATAGGAACCAGTGCTATTGGCGTTCAGTGTTCCCACCAGGCTGACAATCACCTCAGTTTATAACAGCTGAATCACTGTCATCGACACCATTGACAGCCAGATCCCTATGATTTCTTCAACTACTACGGAATTAAGAGGCCCTTCCTCAGTGACGTTCACCTTTTTAATTCCCCTTTTCTCAGGATCATCCAGTATAAGACCTTGACAAGCTCGTTCAGTCCCTTGCAGATATACATCATTGTCCACTACCATAGTGCTCTCCTGACCCCTTGTCTGGTTTTATAGGTTTTATTTTCTTCTGAACTGTTTGGTGCCTCAGATCTAAGACAATGCTTAATTCTTTTTAAGACTGATGAAACGGGTTCCGTTGGCCTTCTCTCACAATTTTCTACAGCCTGCCTTTCTATGTTATCCTCATCAGAAGAAGAAAGTCCTCTTTTCCTAGGGCTCGCCCATGATTCTC
This sequence comes from Loris lydekkerianus, assembly GCA_963574355.1. Classification (NCBI taxonomy): domain Eukaryota; kingdom Metazoa; phylum Chordata; class Mammalia; order Primates; family Lorisidae; genus Loris; species Loris lydekkerianus. The sequence continues at coordinate 8,314 of CAUYPK010150622.1, read as the reverse complement.
CCCTACTCTGCTGTTTTAAATCAGTGGTTCTTCCATTGTTATTCTCTTTCTGAATTTGCACAGGCTCTGGTCTCTTTTTTGGTGATCTTGATCTCACTTGAGAATGAGAAGAGATTCCTTCATTGGGTGAGTAATACTACGATTCTTTAAAGTTCTACCACAAAAAGATTCATATAAGCTGTTTAAACCTACTGTAGATATTGTATCACCAGTATAACGGGAAGTAGCCATATTATAGCAAGTCTCTACAACACAGTCAACATGATCCACTCACTGGGAAACCTTTTGAAAAGTGTTTCACCTAGTATTTGTTTACCAACTGTATTTATCTGTCAGCACTCTTAATGCCCAGTTACCTTGGGACATAAGCCATTAATTATTTATACGGTTGTACTAGCACAACTTGGTATCTTTCTTGCATGACTGGGCACTGTGAACCCCTTGGGGAGGCATCACAGCCGTGGCCACTCTCCGCCCCCTGCGGCACCTGGTTAGGTGCTACCACCACAGGAAGCTCAGACACTGGGTGCTTCCAGGTGGGTCCCCGCCTCTCCCTAGGGCATGTTTTAAGGAATCAGAGGGCAAGGGAAAGGATTGGGAACACTGGCTTGGCAGAGTCCAGTTGGAAGGCTTCAAAGTTGATCATTTATGGTAAAGTATAATAAGGCAGAGTTTAGTCCCACATTTTCCAGGCTGAAGTACCCTTCAGTGTTCAGGTTCTAGTCACGTCCTGCTGTTCTTGACTCTGTGGGGAGGAGCTGTTGGTTCCCGTGTTCTGAGAGGTCAAGACCTTCCTGAAGTGCATGCCCAGGCCACATGACTTGCAGTTTGGGTTTTGTTTTTTTTTTTACCTACCAGGCAAGTTGACATTCTATTATCAACAGAGTGGCCCAGGTGGAGCTGGTCCTGCAGCTGTAAATGTCCTTGTCAAAAAGCTAACATGTTCTTGAAAATATTTAACTTTTTTCCCACTACACATTAATTGTAGATTTGTTTGTGATTTTATAGATATTGTTCACTCTTTGGGTTTTCAACTACTTAATTTGTACTGACAAATATAAAGTGTACTCTGCTTCCAGTCATGACTGGTTAACTTGCTGCACTGCACAGACAACTGGAAAGCTGAGCAAATATGTGCTACAAGTGTTAGTTTTGACAACTGTAGGGCATAACAATTACCCTCATAAGAGGGAAACAAATGAGGAGAAATCTGTCACTGGCTCTGCTTTCTGCCTGGGAGCACATTCTGATATGCTCCAGTGGGAGGGAGAACCCAAGCAGAACAGGAATCCCCCACTTGTTAAACAGGCAGAGACCAGAGTTTGAGAAATCTGATGTAGCGGAATTAACTAGATAGCATACCAGAGAAGAAGGGAACTATTTAGTGAAAAAGAATAAGACATCTCTATAAGAAAAGATACTAACGATGATGATAGTAAACTTTGCAAACATGAGGTGTCAATCTGCGAGGCTGAACAAAGAACAAATATCATAGGGTTGTAAACTGGATAATTCTTAGAGCTCCTTCAGTCAGGAAGCTCTCTGAGTTCAGACTAATGAGAATGCAAGTGCTGGAGATCCAGGACAGTCTCACTTTGGGAGGAGGGTCAAGAAGTCCTTAGATTAGCATCTACTCTTGATCCATCCAAAGTTCTAAAATGATCAAGTGCATCTTCAGTGACAGAAAGAAGATGAGTGATTGCTGGGGACCAGAAGTTGTGGAGAAAGGGCTGGGCTGACAGCGGAGTAGTATTGGGAAAGTCTCAGAGTTATGGACATGTTCCATATTTTGATTGTTAATGCTCTTATACAATTTTTGAAAACTCATTACATTATAAAGTTAAAATATAAACAATTTAATGTTGTAGTTAAAGGTATATACCAAAGGGTGTTGGGAAGATTTAACACAGAACACAAACAGCAGAGCCCCCAAACAAAAAATCTTGAATTTCAAATGAGTTAAGCCTCAATGGGATTGGGTTGATGTAAAGTTAAAAAGAAACTTGAGGCAGGGTCCAAAGTGAAAATGTACAGAAAATTCATTACTTTAAATGAAGAGAGCTAGTGGAAGGAAAGGAGAGAGACTCCCTGTAGGGCTGGGCCTGAGGACTTTGAGAAAGAGAAGCCAATGATATGTAGCATGTATGCATATGTGCACACACATGTACACACATGCACACTCATATGCACACACATGTACACACACATGCACACACACAGCAACATGAAGAGACCGTCAGGAATATCCCGAGAATAGGTGGTTCAGCAAAAATATACACTTTTCAATAATAAACAATTTTCAAATGTTTCCAGAAAAGATACTGACAAATGTAGAAGTGTATATGAAAAAAAAATGGCAGTATGAGAAAAAATTGGGTGCAAAATTTGCCATGAAGCTAATAAAAATTGTGACCAAATATATTCAAATTTCTTTTTAAAATATGTAATGCAACAGTTTTCTCTGTCAAACAAGAACAAAAGAAGTTCAGAGGTGATTTATCAGAACATGAGAGAGCGAGAGAGGAAACTTGAGTGGCCACACAGCATGTTAAGGAAGTCACTCTGCCCATTGTCCAGGACTCCACAGGGTGAGGACAGCTGGAAAGGCCTGGACCTTCCAGGACTCTGGCAGCTGCTCTTCCTTTTGGTGATTTTAATTTGCTTCCTTTACCGTTAAGAAGCTGTGGTGATGAGTACAGTAGTTTTCAATGAGTTCTGAGAATTCTCCTATGAACTATGGAATCTAAGGGTGACCATGGGGACCCCTGTGTCAGTCGGTTTTGTGGATTGTGCTTCCTCTGACATCACAAGAACATGATTTAAATATAGGAGCTGATGATACAGAAATTTGTACCTGGGAAAAGTTTCAAGAAAAGGATGAAAAAGCATCATAGGACATATAAGCACAACTTAGAAAAATTGTGTATGAGTGAAGGTAAAAAAAATCAATCCATTGAGCATATGTATATATATATATATATATATATATATATATATATACAAACACACATGTAATAAAGATGTAATTAGAAAATACTGAAAATATATGTATAATTTTTTTTTTTTTTTTTAGTTTTTGGCTGGGGCCAGGTTTGACCCCACCACCTCCAGTATATGGGGCCGGTGCCCTACTCTCTGAGCCACAGGTGCTGCCCATATATGTATAATCTTAATAAGTAAAATACTGGATAGTAATGATAGGGATGGCAGGAGGTAAATATTCAACGTATCATTTTATATGAAAAGAAATCAGTAGTGTCTAAATAAACAGTGAAATAGTATATTATAAAATGTTGCAATTACAAATGTGACTCCTAAAACTAACATTTTCCTCTATCTCTTTCTCTCTTTCTCACACAGATGTTATAGAAAACATCTGTAAAAGTTATTTAAAAATCTGAAAAAATAAATCATCAGGGATTTTGGTTAAGGGCAGTGGTCAACTATGTAATCTAGATCAATCTCTTAACTAAGAATGACAAATATTTGTAAATGCCTAGGGTTCCTAAGGAAAGACAAGGCCACAGGATAATTTTTAAGAAAAGAAATAAACTCAGAAATATGATTCTGGGATCTCAGATCTCTTTGTTCCCAGACTCCAGTGCCAATGCCACAGGAAGTGGCTGCAGAGCTGAACATACACAGCCTGTGATGGCCTCACAGAGTAGAGAAGATAAAAATGGGAGACCACCCTGCAGGGTGTGTGTCTGTGTGTGTGCGTGTGTGCGCACCTGCATGGATGTGTGTGACACCGGTTGGTGGGGGAGGGAAAAGAAGAAAAGTGGGCTGGGCTTGGGACCCAGGCTGTGCCGTATTATTAAAGTATGTCTTCAGTAGATAGGACCTTGCAGAGACTGAAAGAGACTTCTAATGATTTTAAGCCCTGATTAGAGTAATGAGAATCAGAAAGCGGTAAAGTAAATATTTCTGAAGAATAAAAAAAAAAAAAAAAATCAACTATCCCTTTTTGTATTATTTCAAGCATTTCTGTATAATTTGGGGGTTTTAGCAATAAAATAACCAAGGTCACTAGGTTAGATGGGAGGAAGAAGAGAGATGAAAAACCAAGGAGGCAAAAGACCATTTCAGAAACACAGCCACAGAGACAAGGACTAATTGTCACATACATTCAAAAACATAGCTACGTTTAATACCAGGGACACAGATTAGTTATCATAATAGAATGTAACTATGTCCATTATATTCAAGCATAATATGAAGAAGGTTGAAAATTTTTGCAAAAACTGGCCCTTGGGAAAATGAATCAAAGAAAAATTGTAAAACTAAATGTATGCAATGAACATTGAGAATTTAATGAATGGTTTTAATAGCAGATTAGACACAGGAAAGAGAGAATTAGAGACCAAGAAGAGAGAGAGAAAGAGAATGAGAGACAGAGATTGACGGTCTTAAACTTTTTTACACATGACAGTCTTACAATTCCAAAATTTTGGAAGCAGAAACGATAGGGCTTCTCACAGTCCCAATCCCCATAAATTTCCAGGAACAACTGAAATTATGGAGTTGGGAAATGAAACTCTACCTTTTGATGGGACAGGTGGAAAACTCATAATCAAAGGGATATTTCAGACAATGCTGGAAGTATCTTTGTTTATAATAATAAAATTATTACATGAAATTTAGCATGTCTGTACAATTAAATTCCATATAGTGATAAAAATAAATGTGGTTACTTTTTCAAATTTGAATAAAACAAAGTAAACAACTATGTGTTTTATAAAGCACTATTTGTGTAACAAGAAAGAATAAATCATACAAGCTTTGTCCTGAAAAATACACAAGAAAAGAGGGAAAGAGCCTTTCAGAAGGGTAACTGGGTTGTGAACACAGGAATTATCATTATATGCTCTTATATAAAGTTTAAACTAAATTATTTACGAAAAATTCAGAGTTAAAAGAGATTTCTAAAAAATATTTTGATGAAAAGAATGTGGTGATCAAAGTCATAAAACAGAATATTGAGGCAACCAGACATTTTTGTACAGAGAAAAAATTTTGTGTAGAAAGTTGAATACCTCAAAAGATAAAATTAGAAGGAGAACAAGACCTTTTCTGACTTGGCTGGGGTTTGAATGTATCTTTAAGTAGCAAGATGTCACAAAATATATCTTCACAGAAGCATAATGAAAGCAGAATATCAGGGACACAGCTCTGATAGTTTTGCCCAAGTAGCCTGGGAAGAAGAGTGAAGGTGCAGTTAGGAGTCTACTGCAAGGCTCAAGGATGTTGAAGGTCAGACAAGTAAATGTAGGAAAAGCTGGTATGATGGTACTTTCAGCTAATTTAGGTCTCCTGAGATAGATGGAACACAACACAGCAGCCAAGGGGCGTGTGGATGAGATAACTGGATTGTTGCAACCTTTGAGAAGTTCTGCTCACCTGGCAACATGCCCAAATGATGCAGAAGCTGATGTGGTACCTTGATGCTTTGTTATGTATTATTTTTCTTGTTAGTGAAAATGTAAACTAAAACTAAAACCTGTGGGCAATAAAAGAAAAATGTATGGACCCAGAAAAACTGTTTATCAGATGATTAACGAGGCTGTTTCTGAGCACCAGATGCTAGTAGAGTTTTGTTTTATTCTTTTACTTAACATTAATTTGAAGGATGCAGAATCAAAACATACAACAAAAGTATCAGCGATAAGATTTTATGCTGTTGTGAGTGACAAATAACTACAAATTTCATAATAGTTTTTCTTGTTGTTTCTTTTTTTTTAATTATGAGCTACTAGCAAGTAAAAAAGAGTTTCTGGGAAGACAGAGTACACGCACCCTCCTCATCCCTCCGTCTAAGGGATGTAAATAAACAAACTGTAAATAAACAAACAAACATATGAAGAGTCTGGAAGGCATGGAGAAGATGACAGGCTGACCAGGGAACATGGGATCCAAGAGGTGACATGGCAGTGAGTTTTTGTGCTTCTTGTTGCCTCATACATACCAGACTAGAAGCTAAGGAGGCCAGCAACCCAGAAATCCAATGAGTTTAAAAAGAAAACGTTTCTCATCTCTTAAAACTTGCTATCTTTAGCCAAATGTTCAGGAAAGGAGCATAAGAAGACAGACATGTTCTAGACCCTAATCCAGCCAAAAAGCACAGAAAAACTGTGCACCAAGTTCTATCCACTCCAGCAAAGGGACTGTGGGCGGCCAAGGCATGCACCCTATAAGGAGGTGCTCTGACCCCATTGCAGGGAGGTGTCAGGAACATCACGTGGAGGCTGGCTGTTCATTTCCCCTACGACCACCAAGCACAGTGTCAGTGGACTGGAGACTGGACTTCTCTACCTGGCAGAGGGCCACTCCCCGCCACCCTCCCCTAAACTGAGGTGGAGGTCAAACAGGCCTAGTGGAGAATCAGGACGGTTACTGTTTCCTAGGAGTAACAAGGGCAGCTCTCAGTGGTGACAGTGAAGGCAATTTAGAGGTCACACTCTCACTACTGCTGACACTACTCCTCAACACTACCTCAGTGCTGATAAAAGCTGCGTGAGGGACCTGTGCCCCCCCATCCCAACCTACACCTCCCGTTGCCAGCTCACTGTTGGAAAAAGCCAGCTCAGATACATTCAAATGTGATCTGGAGCCTCACAACACAGACTCAAATGTTCAGGATGCAGTTTAAAATCTCTTGTCCTATCCAAAAAGAGGAAAATCTCAAACTCTATGAAAAAATACATCTAATAAAGGCCAATCCTCAGATAAAGATGGTTAAGATTCTCTGACAAACATATTAAAACAGCCATCATAAAAATGTGTCAACTGCCAAATACAAATACAGTGGAAACAAATGAAAATATAGAACATCTTAGTGCAGAAATATTCTCAGCAAAGAAATGGAAATTAGAAGAAGAACAAGTTGAACATTTTAGAAATAAAATAAACTAAATTAAAACTCAATGGATCAACAAAAGAAAGTATCAGCAAACCAGAAGACAGAACAATAGAAAATACTTAATCTGAATAGCAGATAGGAAAATGACTTAAAAAGAAAAAAGAAAAAAAAAGAACAGAGTTTTCTTCTGGACTATAAGAAAAGATTATTACATTGGTATCATCAAAGTTATAGAATAAGAGGAGACAGGAGACAAAACTCAAAAATTCTTGAAGAAAAAAATGGCTGAAAACGTTTCAAATTTGGCAGAAGGTATAAACCTACAGATTATAGAAACTACTGAATCCCTAAGATAATAAACTCACAGAAATCCACACCAGGGTAAATCTTTGTGAAACTTATCAATACCAAAAACAACAATAACAAAAATTTTGATTTTTCCCCTGGAGCTTTGTCAAGGACCCGTATACTGCTATGGCCTGAGAAACTGGGGACCTGTTGGTGTGGTGGGGATAAGTGGTTCTGTCTTGTTTTCAGTTGGTCTCTGTTTGACCCTAGTGAAACAGTTACCCTGGGTTGAAGTCTCAGCTGTGGAGAAATACCAGCAATTAAGTCACCACTCCCCCCACAGGTAACAATTGGAGAAGGAAAACCCCACCTTCCTACAACCACACACCCCGAGCACCACTTGAATAGTCTTCGGGCGATTGGCTCAGTTCAAAAGGTCCAAATCAATTGTCTCAGTCAGCACCTGTAAATTGAAATCATTTCCACTGGGATCAGGAACCAGATAAGGCTGCCCATTGTCCCCACTGCTCTTTAACATTGTAAATAGAAGTTTTAGCAGCTGCAATTAGGGAAGAAAAGGCAACCAAGGGTATCCATGTAGGGTCAGAAGAGATCAAACTTTCGCTCTTCCCAGATGATATGATTGTATATCTGGAAAACACCAGAGATTCTACTACAAAACTCTTAGAAGTGATCAAGGAATACAGCAGCATCTCAGGTTACAAAATCAACATTCATAAATTTGTAGCCTTTATATATACCAACAATAGTCAAGCTGAAAAAAACAGTTAAGGACTGTATTTCATTCACGGTAGTGCCAAAGGAGATAAAATACTTGGGAGTTTATCTAACAAAGGTCGTGAAAGATCTCTATAAAGAGAACTATGAAACTCTAAAAAAAGAAATAGCTGAAAATGTTAACAAATGAAAAAATATACCATGCTCATGGCTGGAAAGAATCAACATTGTTAAAATATCCATACTACCCAAAGCAATATACAATTTTAATGCAATCCCTATTAAAGCTCCACTGTCATACTTTAAAGACCTTGAAAAAATAATACTTCATTTTATATGGAATCAGAAAAAACCTTGAATAGCCAAACATTACTCAGAAATAAAAACAAAGCAGGAGGACTCACACTACCAGACCTCAGACTATACTAT
>CAUYPK010150621.1:0-16658 GCA_963574355.1 Loris lydekkerianus | reverse complement strand
CGTCGGGCGGTCCCGACCAGGACAGCGCTGTCTCTGTTGGGCTGTATAGTCACGGTCACTGCTGACTCAGTTGGGTTGTGTAGTCAAGGTCAGTGCTGACTCAGTTGGGTTGTATAGTCAAGGTCACTGCTGACTCAGTTGGGTTGTATAGTCAGGGTCACTGCTGACTCAGTTGGGTTGTGTAGTCAAGGTCAGTGCTGACTCAGTTGGGTTGTATAGTCAGGGTCACTGCTGACTCAGTTGGGCTGTATAGTCAAGGTCAGTGCTGACTCAGTTGGGTTGTGTAGTCAAGGTCAGTGCTGACTCAGTTGGGTGCTGACTCAGTTGGGCTGTGTAGTCAAGGTCAGTGCTGACTCAGTTGGGTTGTGTAGTCAAGGTCAGTGCTGACTCAGTTGGGTTGTATAGTCCAGGTCAGTGCTGACTCAGTTGGGCTGTATAGTCCAGGTCAGTGCTGACTCAGTTGGGTTGTGTAGTCAGGGTCACTGCTGACTCAGTTGGGCTGTATAGTCCAGGTCAGTGCTGACTCAGTTGGGCTGTATAGTCCAGGCCAGTGCTGACTCAATTGGGTTGTGTAGTGACGGGCAGTGCTGACTCAGTTGGGTTGTATAGTCAGGGTCACTGCTGACTCAGTTGGGTTGTGTAGTCAAGGTCAGTGCTGACTCAGTTGGGTTGTATAGTCAGGGTCACTGCTGACTCAGTTGGGTTGTGTAGTCAGGGTCAGTGGTGTTGACTGTTGGGCTGTATAGTCCAGGGCAGTGCTGACTCAGTTGGGCTGTATAGTCCAGGTCAGTGCTGACTCAGTTGGGTTGTATAGTCAAGGGCAGTGCTGACTCAGTAGGGTTGTATAGTCAAGGTCATGGCTGACTCAGTTGGGCGGGGGTCCAGGAGTTGATGCAGGGTACCTGACTCTTCATCACTAAGGAGCATGAGCTCCAGCCGCTCCGGGGTCAAGCAGAGTTCCTTAGACACCCTGAGCTCACTGGCTGTACCACCACGGTCTTCCAGGAGAGGTTTGCAAATGTGCTTCCTGAGATAGTTTCAGTAGTTGGATAATTCTAAAAGTGATATAAAGAATGTAAGGTCCGGTCACTTGCACACTGTAATCTCCATGAAGCCAAAGCTATCTCCTGTCTCATTGATCACTATATCTTCAGCACCCAGCACAGTTTCTAACGCATTTGAAGCTACAATAATGTATTTATACAGCAAATGTCTATATGATAGATGTTCATGTAATAAATCATACTTACCTATAGAAAGTTGTACACACATCAGCAATTCAAAGCCTGCTTGGACTTGGTCGACGTTAACATTCCATTGCCAGAAAACTCTTTCTATTGCTGCAACCTTCCACTTGGGGAGAGATCTTGATCGTAGATATTCTAAGAATGCTCAACACTCTTTGTCTCAGTCGGAAAACACCACAATGTAAACTCAGGAGGGTAGATTTTAACAGAAGCAAAAATATGGCCCAGGAACACCAAGGATGAAAAGTAGGAAATTGCTTTATGATTAAAGACTACACTTAATCATGTAGTATCAAGATTTCTCATAAGTCCATAAGAAGTTCATAAATAAGGAGATGAAATAATACTAAGATACAAGAAAACATGGCAGGACTTTAGGAAGAGGAAGTGGTGAACAGCAAACGTGCCCGCCCACGTTTCCTCTGGAAGGAAAGTTCACACATACAAGGACCTAGGCAGGCAGGTGCAGTGAAGGTCGAGCCTTTGGATGTTAGATTCAGAAATATCAGGAAACTGGAAGTTAGGTTCCTTTGAGAGGAGGCACAGACACCACCTTGGGGAGAGAGATGTGAATGGGACAGAGATTAGACACGGAAGTGTAAGTCTCTGGGGCAGGACATCCCAGCGCCAGGATTCAGGCTCTGTTCTGAGGACTCTGCCAACAAAGGGATGTATATGGTGAGGGAAGTTTGTGCAGCAGACTGCTGTGAAAAAAGCGAATAATTTTATTTGCTTTGTGGCTCAAAGTGAAGGGAATGTTTCAGACTTCTCCAGGGAGGATGTGACCCATCGAGACTGCAGCCCCACTTCATCAAGTTGGGGGGCAGCAGCATGTGGCACGTTGGGTCACTGGGTTCAAGATGCCCAGATACAGGCAGAAAGGGGTGTGTTGTCTACAGAGAAGGTAAAAATAACAATAAAACCAAGTGTTATACTCAGTGTCACTAGTCATCAGGGAAATGTAAATTAAAGTCACCCTGAGATACCACTTTGTCTCTGTTAGAATGGCTTCTTTTTAAAAAGTCCCAAAACAATAGATACTGGTGTAGATGTAGAGAGAAAAGAATGCTTATATGCTGTTGGTGGGAAAGTGTTTACAGTCAAAGCATGTAATGTTTATTGTGGCACAATTGACAATTGCAAAGACATAGAATCAACCCACGTGCTCATCAGTTTATGAGTGCATTAATAAACTGTGGTATGTGCATACCAGGGAGTACTACTCAGCCACAAAAAGGATGAATTAGTCCATCTGCGGCAATTTGGAGACCATTATCCCTAGTGAAGTATTTCAAGGACAGAAAAACACAGGTGCTTTCTAGAAAATTGAAACTAGCCAGTGGGTACATGTGTGCACAGAGGGAAGCAAATGTTACTGGAAATTAAGGAAGGGAGAGGAAGAAATAGGTGAGGGACAAAAATCTATATAGTGGGTATAAGGAACACAGCTCAGGTGAGGGGTGCACTTATAGCCCTGACTCAAGGATTACAGAAGTGTTCCGTGTAACAAAAATATTTTTACCCCCTTCATATTTGTAAATTAAAACAAAGAGTTGGTCTGCCTTTTATTGTCACAATGGCCTACAGTCTAAACACCCTCAGTGGGAAAATGCTCCCTGAAAAAAATCTTTTATTGGCTTAAGATCTAAAAATGTAGACCAGTTACTTTTGTGTTTTAATTATATACACGTATGCTTCAAATTAGATCCTTTAAAAAACTTATTCTTCAATGTATCTTATACAAACTTATTTAAAGAATTGCCAGATGTGAAAAAAAACTTATTCTTCAATGTATCTTACACAAACTTATTTAAAGAATTGCCAAATGTGAAGTCCCTAACACAGGGACTTGGCCAAATGCTTTTGTTTCAAGAGTGAGTTTTTAATGATTCAGAACCATTGGGCCCCCTTTGGCCATAGTTTGTGTCCTCACAGATATGTATGTCTACACTGTGGATTTTAAATAATGATTGTAAAAATCATTCAACAGAACTAGAATTACTTTAATTGTGTCATTTTATGCAGACTATTTGGAGTTACTTGTGCTTAGAATTTTAAAATTAGAAGCAAAATCTCAAAAACAAACTGCGCTATTGACTGCTTATTACCGTAACGTACCAACATGCAAGTATGTTTTCCTTTTCTTCCAAAAAAAAAAAAAAAAAAAAAGACTTTGAGTAAATTGAGAACATTGAGAAAGTAACCCACTACTTTTTCCTATTTGTATGGTTGTATTTGTTGTTTATGGTTTGAGTACATATAGAAAGTTCAATTTTAATATATGTGCTGCCAAAGTGCGCACATCGTATACATGTAAGATGTTCAATGAAGAAAGATTTTCACTGTGTTTTGGGGGCCATTATTTTAGTTTCATGTTATAGTTCTTCCTGTAACATGAAACTAATTTTTTTTTATTATTAAATCATAGCTGTGTACATTAATGTGATCATGGGGCACCATACACTGGTTTTATAGACTGTTTGACACATTTTCATCACACTGGTTAACACAGCCTTCCTGGCATTTTCTTAGTTATTGTGCTAAGACATTTACATTCCACATTTACTAAGTTTCACATGTACCCTTGTAAGATGCACTGCAGAAACTAATTTTGATATAAAAAGAATTTTGTCATATGGGGAGGCTGTTGAAAAACAGTCTTCTCGGGGTATGGTGTGTGCTGGGGAGGTCCCTGGTTGGAAGTGGCTTGCTGTGAATCCTGGGTAAGCTTTCCAAACTGTTGTTGCAAGCGAAGCCCTGGAGAGCCTCAGGAGGGGAACGCTATCGACATGCCCACTTGGGTGGAGAGGGAAGAGTAGTGCTGACCTACTCTTTGGACCTAGCTCCATGTCTCATGAAAATGTGGGCATTTTATTTAATCAAGACAGTTCGGTGATCTGTGCATTTCTTACTGATATGGACTTGACTCCTGCTAGTGATGTGTTCCTTTTCATTCTTCAGAGACAATGAGTTAAGGACATGTTTCCAAGGAAGAACTATCAGTAATGATTTTTGAGCCAGATGCGTATTTAGAAACTTATATGATACTTGAGCCTCCACACTTCTCAGCGCCAGGAAGAAAAAGCTGAAGTTTAATAAAGAAAAAAGTTTTCTTTTACTCAGGTGAACTTTGGACATAATAACCAGCAGCTTTTATAGTTACCTTCCCCTCAGGATTTAACCCTCCCGGTAAGATTTGATTGTGGAATACAGCAAGGCTAATGAAGATCATAGCATGAAGTGTGTGATTCAGAGAGGTACCAAAAAAAGCATCTTAGAATCATTTAATATGCACCCTGGAGGGGACTAAATTACAAAGAATTATCATCACCTGTTTATAAGGAGCATGTCCTGGTAGATTAGTTTAATCCTTTATAACCAAGCGTCTGGCCTGGTTGTAATGTGAAATGAGAGATGTAAGCTTTCCTGACTTTGTGAGACTTTTAAATTTGTCACATATAACGTCTTCAGAAGACTAGAAAAATAAGGGTACATTGTTACCTGGTATCTGAGTCAGAGTTTGGCAAATGTGATGGAGCAAAGGGTTCAGTGCAGGAATTAGGGCTCCAGGAATAGGGAAAGAGCTGTGTAGTGTGGGCCAGAGGCTGGGGAGGCAAACAGGGTGCTCTCAACAGCTTTTTGTAAAATGGCTGGATTTCCTGAGACTGTACAAAAGCTTCCACCAGCTGGCTCAAGGTGAGTCAGCAAAGCAGCCCGAGAAGCCTCTGCCCTGCACCTGGGAGAAATACCCTCCCCCTTTCCCCTGCACCTGGTCGCCACAGCCACTGCACCTGGGAGAAACACCCTCCCCCTCTCCCCTGCACCTGGTCCCCACAGCCACTGCACCTGGGAGAAACACCCTCCCCCTCTCTCCTGCACCAGGTCCCCACAGCCACTGCACCTGGGAGAAATACGCTCCCCCTCTCCCCTGCACCTGGTTCCCACAGCCACTGCACCTGGGAGAAACACGCTCCCCCTCTCTCCTGCACCAGGTCCCCACAGCCACTGCACCTGGGAGAAGCACCCTCCCCCTCTGCCCTGCACCTGGTCCCCACAGCCACTGCTCTTGGGAGAAAGGCGCCTCCTCCCTCTGTCTTCCTGATCTTCTCTCAGCCAACTCTAACTTAGAACTGAGCAGACAAGAATAGCCTAGAAATGAATTTCTTATACATCTTCTGCCCGCTGGAGGAGGAAGAGGCTGAGCCCACATTAGCTGCAGACAATCCAGCAGTCTCCAAAGAGCGACACTGCTTGTTGGCTGGGACGGAGCCTTCTGGCCTGGCCCACACTGGCGGCCTGAGGGCATCCTTAGCTTTTACTGCTGGGGGATTTGCTGGATGTCCTTGTTGGGGTTCCCCATGACACCAGCGTGGACAGGTAAAGTGAGGGCTTGAGTGGCTAATGTGGTGAACAGCAATTAGGACTGGAGTCAAAAACAAGACCTGTGTACCACGAGAGGGTTTCAGAAAGCATAATCACTAGGGAGAAAAGTAAAATCACACAAATAAAAGTGTCAGTTGGCTGGCTGTGTTTAAAAAAAAAAAAAAAAGGAAAAACAAGTAATTGGTGATGCTGAAGAAACAAAGACTTGTAGGGTTCTGGGATCACTTGTGCCTGCGAAGTCTGGGAACAGGTCACGTTTGAATAAAGTGTTCTGGGAGGGAGCGTGGATGGGGCTCCAGGGAGGGATGTCCACCCTGGCTCAGCGTCTGTCTGGTGGACTCAGAAGTTTGTTTTCTTTGATGGTAGAGTTGGTCAGTTCTAGAGAATGTGGCCATAGAGTCAATGCTAAAAGAATGCCAATTTGTTACCTTTCCTTGAGGAATAGAACTGCCTGGAGACCAGAGAATGATACTAATCGGAACAGCACAGGCGGCCCAGTCACCAGTGGGCTCCAGGGCCAGTGATTTAAATGTGTAATGACAGCAAGGTTTTAAAGCTTCAGCAGCCGTCTCCTCAGCAGGACGGCATGGCCAGGGTGTTGCTGGAGTGGACACTGCTGGCCTCTGCCTCTGTGATGCCCATTTCAAGCTCTCAGGGCTGACTGTCACATCCTCTGGGGACACTGTCTTTCTAATACAAGATACTAATACTAATACAAAAGCTTTACTCAGATGACCATCCTGCAGATTTGGGTGTTCTCTCCCCTCCCCCCCAATCAAATCTGTCTTAATGTGGGCCAATTTATATTGATTTAATAACTTCACTGTCAGGGGCAGTCGTATAATTCTTATTTTCTACCAATTTGTTATTATATACCATATGGTCTGGGGAGTCCAGGGCCATTGGGACAGCAGTTGACTGAGGGTTTTGCAATCTCTTTCCAGTACATTCACTTCTGAGTTTATGGAAAAACATAAATAATTGGAAAGAATTCAGAGGAAAGCCATGAAAATGATTTATGGATTTGAGAATGCTCCTGTGGAATGGTCAAAAGTGCCAGGAATGGGAAAGCTGAGGGTGGATTTAACACAGGTCCAGAACTGCTGGGTTGTTAGACGTGAGAAACCAGACTGTTGAACAGCACGAGGGAGCTGGGCTTGACATGATGAAGAACTTCCCTTTGTGAGAAAGGAATATGAAATATTTCTCATTCTTTGTGAGAAACGAATAGCCCGTCAAAAAGATTTGGGAACCCGCTGTGCCGCATCTGAGAAATGAACGTGTTTTCACTTGTTGTGGTGGTAGTTCTTTCCGAAAATCAAGAAAGGGGCTGCATAGCATTTCATTTTTTTCCAGATTTGAGATTCATGGATTAACTTTCTCAGGAATAGAGTAATGAACCTTTTTAAAGTTAAGTGAACCAAGAACTTCAAGTGGTGATTCAAGGTAAATTACAAAGCAGTTCCTTTTTGTGCGCTGGTTTTAAATTTCTCTTAGCCAAAGAACTCTTTGAAAAACCCATATAACCATAGACTGCCACATGTGCACACACTACACATTCATACACCCACACATGCACATATCACACACGTGTATACACATGTGTGTACACACATGTGAGTGTGTACACACTCATGTACACATCACACACATGTACACACACATGCACACAGCACAGACGTGTACACACATCGCATGTGTACCCACACATGCACAAACCACACACATGCACACACACGTGCACACCATGTGTACACGCATGCACATATACCACACACGGGTACACACATGCACACATGTATACACATACCACACACGGGTACACACACGCACACATACACCACACACGTGTACCCACACATACACCACACATGTACACACATGCACACACCACACACACACATGTGTACACACACATGCAAACAGCATATTTTGTATACAGTTTCAACAGATTCATGGACTTCCACAGCATACGCAATGAACTCTTTAAGGTCCCAGGTTTTTTAAAAAAAGCCCTTCTTGGAAGACATTTATTCTTACCCTAGAAATGGTCTCCCCTGTTTTTATATTTATAGCAAAGCTGATGTGGGATGCTTTCCACACCATGTATATGCTCACACCACAGGAGGTGTGTGGCGTATACCTCTCTCATTTCGTTCCCTTTGCTTTTCCCTTCTCACTTTTATCTCCCTCTGAATCTCTCACACTGTTCCCTGGTCCTCTCCTTCAGTTCCTTCTTTTCTGTCAGGGCATGTTTGTGGCTCTCAGGACAGGAGATAACAACTTAAAAAGATTATCTCTTCCAAGCCCAGAATCTGAAATTAGCATGCAGTTCAGCCAGAGCTCTTTGCAAGCACAGACTGTAGAACCTGGAAATGATTGTTGTATTCTTGAGGTTCTTTATTTTAGAAAAATCTGTGAAGTCCCCTCTTTTAGTTTGGGTCAGGGGCACTTGAGGGAAAGCAAATTTCTCAAACTTCCCGTGTGATCGAAATCAATTTTCCTTAAAACTTTTTCATGAGAAGTCAAGGGGAGATTCGGCCACCTCCCTTGTCTTATCCTCAACACTCTCTTTCCTGCCCCTTCCCCCAAATGAAATTGATTACAGGAGGAACGAATGTGCCTGCTTGTGTCTCTTGGTGAAATTTCCACTCCTGTGAAGCCTGTTCCGTTTTGCTGGCTTCTTTGAGAAGCTGTGTCAGGCCATTTCCCAGGGGGTCACGACCAACATGATCCTTTTCTCCTTGATGAAAACCCTGCTTGTGGAGCTCAGCCTTTCTGATTTTATAGCTTTCTAATGTTTCTAGGCCAAAGGTATCTTCAACTGAGATTCAGATTAAGGCCAATATTGTCATAAAGTAAACTCTCTCGAAGTCTGAGTGTTCATGTGTCAGATCCATGGAGCAGAAGAGAAAGTAAGACTGGGTGACATATTTAGAGGATTTTCTCCTCCTTGTAACTTAAAACATCACCAAAAAGAAGTCAAAGATTAAAATTCTAATTTAAAATTTAAAGTCTTGACCAAGTTTCTGTTTTGAACCTTAGGAACCAAAAGGAAAAAAATCTATGATTTTCTTGTAAGCAAAGAGCATGATTTACATAGGAATCTTTCTCTGAACATGTACTCAGGTGATTTCAATTCGAAAGGGGCAAAGTCTGGGGAACGGTATTTCTTCTTGGCAAAATTCTACATATTGAGATGGCCATGAGACATTTTTAACACAACATCAGGTGTCTGAGACTTGGGCTACACCAGTTGTTAAGTATTTGCCGTGTCACCCTTGGTTACGGGCAGTGTGAATTCCACACCCTGACTTGGCTCCCAGGAGTCGCAGAACTTGCTGTGTAGCGTCCTGAGTTCTTCACAGAACCTTGAGATGTGCATATCTGTGGACTAACTGTCCTGGGCTTTTCTTTTCCCTCCTCTCACTTTGCTCTGGTTTCTTTATTTTTTAGAGAAAGAAAATCTCATTGCACTCCATGTAATTCCATAAGCTACCTCAGATCTGTTTTAAACCAACACAGGACACTAAATAAATAACACTGATAATGTTCTAATGTTATAATCTTGAAACTTGAAGTTTTGGAGGAAGTCAACAGCTTTGAAAGATGGGTGAGTTGCTGACAAGAGTCTCCTGTTTCAGAAGGAGTCCATGTGCTGCTTGATTCGAGGTGGACTTGGATCAGCCTGAAGTTTCTTCCCAGGTCTCCAGTCTAGCCCACAGCAGTGGCAGCTCTTAGAAAGTGTATTTCCCAAGTGCAGACCTGAGTCAACCTGCAGGGGTTTGTGGCAGGACATCACCTGTGGAGTTGTACAGAATTTGCAAGAAAAATTCCGTATTTTTCTACTTCTTGGGATTTAAAATCTGAATGGCCTGAAAAATATATAGAAGCCATATGCTCTAAGGCTTAAAATATTTAGCTCTTCGATGTATTTCTCCATGGTTCTCAGTCATCAAGGAATGCTTTTCAGCAGCTCTTCAGTTGCTTCATTGCCGTCTTTGGCAGAGCTCTGCAGATTCTAGAGCAATTTCTGTTTTTGTAGAAAATCTGGACACCGTCCTGGAGAATGCACGGTAGGTGTGGGCGACCAGAGAGGCCACGGCATGGCTGTGGCTAATGCTTGGGCGCAGGCCACACGCTGCAGCGTCACAGTTGAGAAATAAGTAAACTTACTTGTTTTAAAGGAATAATTTGGGAACACAGGAAATTTTTACTGAACAAGGTGTCCAGGAGTTTTTCCAAGTGTAACATTTTTTTCTCTGTCTGTTCTTGGCAGCTTGTTTATGTATTTTTCGTGAGCCTGAATGATTTTTGACTTTGAATTTCTCTTTTACAATCTGTGAATTAAGAAAATGACTCTGGAGATAGTCAGTTGACTTCTCTTTGGCAGATCTCACAGTATCCCAGGAAAGGACAAAGGACAAGGAAAGTGGGGAGGGGCCGGGAATTGCCCAAGGGACCGAAATGAGCCAAGAAATGAAATCCTTGCAGTCACCTCTTGAGAATTCAGCACCGTAGGAGGCTTAGATTGTATTCTGCTTAGAGCAATTATAAGTTTGGAGACTGGAGAAAGGGTAATGATAACAAAACCTTAAAATTAAACCTTCTGGTAAAAGACGTAATCTTTTCCAGTTTTCTGAAATCTTTTGGTAGAACCTTAGAAATGGTTTTCCCCGTTATGGTCTGTCTTCCCTTAAACAATACATTAAGTTAACTATTCTAGAACATTATAAGCTGCCAAATAAGATGCCAAAGAGAAGGGACCCAAGGTTCCCCACAGATCAGGAGAATGAAGACTCGGTCCTGCTCACCCCCTGATGGGACACTGAGAGTTTAGGGCTGAGGGTGCGCGGTGTGGGGAGTGAGTGAGGTCAAGCTGCAAGGTAGCGCAGGGCCAGGGAGCCGGACCACGCGCATTTGGACCTAGCGGACTGGCAAGTACTGGAACTCTGTTTGCATTTCCTAATTGGTAACCAGCGTAGCAATGTTGTTGCAAAAAGGTTAAATGAGATGAAGCAGGAAAGCGTGTGGCAGATCAACGGAGGCTGTACTTACCATTCGTAATTATTATGCCCACTTTGACAATGCCAGATGCCCTTTTTCTGTAATTGAATTTCAAACCTGTTTTAGGAATAATTGTTTTTCAAAGAAAAACTTGAGACAGACTGAATTGGGCATTGTAGGAGAGCAGAGTATGAGGGTGAGCTGGGCGTTGGACCAGGTGCATAGCAGCTCCAGGACTGCACGTGGCTGAGTAACATTTATGGACAGAAAAAGGAAACTGACATACAGAAAAGAGAAGATAGGCACACAAATAGCTGGACTGCTTAACTTGCCATTTCTCTTAATTCAAACCTGCTTTAAGCTGTTGGCCATGTGCTTGATTGGCCATGCGCGACTGCCTATTGTAAGAGCGAGTGGAGTCTGCCCACACATCCACAGAGGTCACAGCTCACTGTGACGTCAGAGCAAGTGGAGTATGCCCACACATCCACAGAGGACACAGCTCACTGTGATGTCAGAGCATTTGGAGTCTGTCCACACATCCAGTGAGGTCATAGCTCATTACAAATCCTTCAGTTCGACCTTAAACTATGCTGGGAAACAGCTTTAAGTCAGATATAACGTAACAATGCATATGTGAAGTTTCACTAGTTGGGGATCACTGAAGTTCAGCCTTAGTGCTTAATAATTAGAACTATGGATAAATGGACGCAATGCTGACGAGAACTGCCCTGGCCATAGTTGGTACTTAAACTTCTTGGTTTAACTGGAAACCACATAAATAGTTGGGGAAAACTGTTCCTTGTAAGTCTTGTAATTAAGCACTGATAGCCACTTGCAGCTACTGCCCTTTGGATGTGAAGATGGTCATTATTCTGTAGTTTTTGAATTACTTTCTAATTAAAAATTTTTTTACTGATGTTAATAACCTCAAGGTTAAACTAGCATGTAGGACAAGGCTCAGTGTTCTCTGGGTTCTGTCTCCGAGGCAGGTGACTGGCCACCGGTGCATCCAGGCCTTTCCCTGATGTATAGGACAAGGCTCGGTATTCTCTGGGTTCTGTCTCTAAGGCAGGTGACTGGCCACCGGGTGTCCAGGCCTTTCCCTCTTTGTCCCTCTTTCCCTCCTTGTGCCTTTGGCCTTTAAGGTCCCGCTAACCCTGAAAGCTGAAAATGCTTTTGTTTTGTGCCTTTAATGATGCTAGCACAGGCTGAAGCTTTTGTTCCCCCTTATCCCCACCCAAGCCAAAGTATAATTATCCAGTGTTCAGGTTTTTTTAAAGGATTTCCTTCTTTGATAACTGAGAGGCTGATTTAAACTACAAGGTGGGCCCAGGCGTGGTGGCTCACAACTGTAATTCCAGCACCCTGGGAGGCCAAGGCAGGAGGATCCCTTAAGCTCAGGAGTTGAGACCAACCTGAGTAAGAGCGAGACCCCATCTCTCCTAAAAATAGAAAAACTAGCCAGGTGTTGTGGTGGGCACCTGTAGTCCCAGCTATTCAGGAGGCTGAGGCAGGAGGATCCCTTGAACCCAGTAATTTGAGGCTGCTGCTGTGAGCTATGATGCTGTGGGACTCTAGCCTGGGGCAACAGCCTGAGACTGTTTCAAAAGAAAAGCCAAAAACAAGAACAAAACAAAAGTCATGACAATGTGCAGCATCCCATAATAACCTTGCATATTATACCTCCTAGGTTCCACTTGCATTTGGAAAACTGTCATTAGTGTCTTTATAAAATAGCAGTTTGGAGTCTTCTTTTATTCCTTCTAAAAATTGTTTTATTTTGAAATAATTTTAGATTTACCAAAAAATAACATACCAAGTTTCCATATACTCTTCAGCAAACTTATCAAATGTTAACATCTCACATAATCATATCAAATTATCAAAACCTGGCTCGACACCCCCAGCTCAGTGGTTAGGGCGCTGCCACATGCACTGAGGCTGGCAGGTTCGAGCCCAGCCTGGGCAAGCTGAAACAACAATGACAACAACAACAAAAATATAGCCAGGTGTAGTGACGGGCTCCTGTAGTCCTAGCTACTTTGGAGGCTCAGGCAAGAGAATCACTTAAACCCAAGAGTTTGAGGTTGCTGGGAGCTGGGACACCATGGTACTCTCTCAAGGGCGACAAAGTAAGACTTTGTCTCAAAAAAAAAAAAAAAAAATCATCAAAAACATTAATATTGATACAATACTGTTAATCGACTTGCCACCTGATTCACATTTCACGGGTTGTCCCACTTATGTTCCTTTCTGGTCCAGGATTCAGTCCGGTTCCCACATCAGGTTTACTTACTTATCTGTAGTCTTTCCAACTAGGATATTTTTCCAGATTTTCTTGGGTATTCGTGATCTTGACACTTTTATTTGGTAAAGTGTCCCTCAGTTTCCTCATGAACACTGTGTCCTCCTCAGAGTGCCACCTCAGGAGGTGCTCTGCGTCCAGTGTGGCACCAGCAGTGACACTGACCTTCCTTACTTGGTGAAGGTCGTGTCTGCCGAATTTCTCCCCTGTAAAGTTATTATTTTTCCTCATCACTAATATTTTGTAGAGAGGTATTTTGAGACTATGCCTGTGTCTCATCTTCACTTAGCTCATGTTAGTGTCCATAAATGGTTTTTGCCTGCAAGTCTTACCGTTCTGTCACTTCATTCATTCCCTTCACATTTACTAGTTAGAATTTCACTGTGAGGAACAGCAGTCCCTTCTCCCCCATTTATTTATATATTAAATTATTTACTTGGTATGAGCTAATAGATGTTATTTATTTATTTATTTATTTATTTTTTGAGACAGAGCCTCAAGCTGTTGCCCTGGGTAGAGTGCCGTGGCACCACAGCTCACAGCAACCTCCAAGTCCTGGGCTCAAGCGATTCTCCTGCCTCCACCTCCCAAGTAGCTGGGACCACAGGCGCCCACACAACGCCGGGCTGTATTTTGGTTGCAGCCGTCATTGTTGTTTGGCGGGCCCGGGCTGGATTTGAACCCGCCAGCTCAGGAGTATGTGGCTGGCACCTTAGCCGCTTGAGCCACAGGCGCTGAGCCAATGTTATTTATTTTTTAGTAAATGAATTCCCTCAGAAGGGCCCCTTTGTCTCTTAAACATACCGACACTTTTTTTCCTTTTATCGAGCACTTTCTTAGCTTTTGGCACCACAAGGGGTTCCAGGCCCGTCTTATGATGTCTTCTTGCCCAGGTGGCCAAGGGGATAACTTCAAAGGTGACATCGTGATATTCAGCAAGGAGGTATGTAGCACTTTTCTAGGAGGAGTTCACAAACTTAATTATTTGACCTTGAGTATACCCATACACATGCACACACACACAGAGGGTGACCAAAAATGTATACACATCTTAAGAAAGGAAAAAACTGTATTAAAATTGTAAAGTTTAATATAAACCGATAACATTTGTTATCCTGTATGTGGGTGAATTATATCTCCTATAATTGCAGAAGTCAAACATGACTTGAATATTACAATTTTAATATAGTGTTTTCCTTTCTTAAAATGTCTATACACACATACATGGTGTGTATGTACGTATGTATCTATGTGCACACTTATGCATATCTGCATATTAGTAAAAGCTACTTTTTCACACTACCTCTGATTTGTATCCAATGTCACAAGAGCCTTTCCTATCCTTATCTGTAATTTCGGTCTGTGAGAAATCTGGATTTCATTATCCAAAACTCATTTATCATTTTCTCAATCTTAGAATTCATGAACTTAGTTTCTGAATTATTAACTCGTATCTCTGTGAAAACAAAATTTGCTAAGGAGAGAACGGTATTTATCTTCCTGAGCACTGCTCGATCCTGTCCTGTGCGGTGACTTGGGTCAGCCCCCCTCTCTACCACCCGCTCCAGGATGGCTGGTAATCAGCAGGAGCACAGTTCCTCCACCCCCGCCGGAAGCCTGTTTTGGATTCCCCCTTGTCCTGGTTGATTTTAATTGGTTTTGGCTATGTGAAAAATCATTACCATGGTTCTAAAAATCAGAAATATACAAAACATGGCCAGTGTCCCCGTTCTTAACACCTCATTTCACCTGCCTGCTGTAAAAACCCATTCCCGTTATTGTTTCTGCTTTCTTCTTTCCACAGTTCTTTTTATTGCTGTCTTACTTTGCCTGTTTCCTAGTTTGTGTCCAGCAGACGTCCTGTAACTTGCCCTGTGTCAGCTCACAGTCCTTGTTTTTTCCGCAGGAGTCAGGTGCCCCACAGTGTAGGCGTGCCCTGGGTCACTCAGGCTCTCCATCACGCGGAAGTGCACACACAGTTTTGTTACTGTTCCTGATTCCCATCCACAAGTCTTGTTCCAATTTGCATTTCTAGAAATTTAAAGAGGACGTATATATTTTTTGATAGTCCGGCCCAATAGCATGTGTTGTCATGGTTTTAGATTTTTTTCCAATCTGACAAGTGAAAAATAGTAATTCAGTGTTGCTTTAATTTGTATTTCCTTACTTATCTGGAAGTTTGAACATCTTTACATAAGTTTATGACCTCTTTATATTTTTTTAAATAAATTACCTATTCATATATTTTGACTATTTTTCTCTTGGATTTTTGTCTTTAGTTTTTTTGGTTTTGTTTTTCTCAATTAATTTTTATTAAATCATAACTGGTACAATGTGATGATTTGATACACAATGTGGAATGCTTAACCGATTAACGTAACCATCACCTCATTTACTTATTTTCATGGTGTGACATTTATAATATGCTCTTAGTTGTTTTGAATGTACCTTTGGGTTGTGTACATGAGGAGAGATCCCACCGTCCTCACAGTGGGTAGTGAGATGAGGTGTTGAAATGCCCTCCCTCCACTTGCCCTCACCCCTCCTCGGCCCTCCCTCTCTCCTCTTTCTTTCCGGACAATCTTTGTGTTTTATCATTCCTGTGAATGTGCAAGTTTTCTACATTCATTTCATAATAGTATTGAGCACATTGGGTACTTTCCCCCCCATTCTTGAGATACTTTACTAAAAAGAATATGTTCCAGCTCCATCCAGGTAAACATGAAAGATGTGAAGTCTCCCTCTTTTTATGGCTGCATAGTATTCTATGGTGTACACAGACCACAATTTGTTCATCCATTCATGAGTTGATGGGCATTTAGGCTGCTTCCAAAACTTGGCAATTATGAATTGGGCTGTAATAAACATTCTGGTGCAAATATCTTTGTTGTAAAATGATTTTTGTTCATCTGGGTAGATGCCTAGTAATGATAGTGCAGGATCAAATGGTAGGTCAACTTTCAGTGCCTTGAGGATTGTCCATACTTCTTTCCAAAAGGGCTGTATTACTTTGCAATCTCACCAGCAGTGTAGAAGTGTTCCCTTCTCTCCACATCCACGCCAATATCTGCAGTTTTTGGATTTTGTGATGTGGACTAATCTTCTGGAGTTAGATGATATCTCAAAATGGTTTTGATTTGCATTTCTCTGATGATGAAAGATGGTGAGCATTTTTTCATGTGTTTGTAACCCATGCACCTGTCATCTTCAGAGATGTTCCTGTTCAACTCTCTTGCCCACAAAGAAATAGTTTGCTCTTTTCTTATTGATTAGTTTGAATTCTCTATAGATTCTAGTAATCAGACCTTTGTCAGAATTGTAACGTGCAAAAATCTCCCATTCTGAAGGCTTTACTTCGAAAAGCCTAAACACTCTGAAACACTCTGAAGTGTTTGGTTTACTTATAATGCCCTTAGCTGTGCAGAAGCTTTTTGTTTGATCAGACCCCAGTAATATATTTTGGGTGTTGCTTCCATTGCTGGAGGGGTCCTCCTCATAAAGGCCAATATCTTCAAGCATTTCCTTGCACGCTCTTCTAGCATTTTTACAGATTTATGTCTTTAACTTAAATCTTTTATCCAGTGAGAATCAATTTTTGTTAATGGTGAAAGGTGGGGGTCCAGTTTCAGTCTTCTACAGGTCGCCAGCCAGTACCATTTGTTAAATGGAGAGTCTTTCCCCCACTGAATGTTTTTGATGGGCTTGTCAAAGAT
>CAUYPK010150616.1:0-41410 GCA_963574355.1 Loris lydekkerianus | reverse complement strand
AGGACTGGAAGAAAAAGTATCCAATGTACTCAGCCCTACTATGAACCTAAACTATAGCTTTCACATGAAGGCTATAACCCAACTATACCATAAGACTAAGAGGAAAGGACCAAGGAAGGGGAAGGGAGGGGGGAGGTTTGGCTGGAGGGAGGGTGATGGGTCAGGCCACATCTATGGTGCATATTTTTATCTATTAAAAAGAAAAAAAAAAATTGGGTGGACCTACAGCAGGAGCAACATCATGTGCATGCTAAGGTTGAGCCATGAAATTGATATAGGTTCCACTTGGTCCTCTTGGGATGCTCACCCCGGGAACCTATCCACCATATTGTGAGGAAGCCAAACAGCCACATGAAAAGGCTGGAAATTGGTAATCTAGCTGTGCCTTAGGTGAAATTATAGATGACAGCTAGCATCTATGACCACATGCGTGCATAAAGGAGGCTTCGGATGATCCCGGCACCCAGCTTTTGAGACACACCAACTAGTGCTCAGTGGAGTAGAGATAATCTGTCCTCACCAATCCTATACATGTTTCAGAATTGTGAACAAATATCAATATCATCTTTATTTTATTTCAAACCATTAAATTTTGGAGTTATTTGCTATGCAGCCATAGATAACCAGAATAATTATCCTAACATAAAAAGGTTAAGGATAGCTAAATAAAGTTAGTAATAAGTACTATTGATTGTGACCATTTATATGAGAAAGAATAAAAGTTCAGAAAGTCTACTTTTAGTGACATTTTCTTTTGTCACTAGTCACAATTCTGAAAATTGCCTTCTAGGTATACCATAAATAATCACAAAAGATCTTTTTGTTCCATCCCATTGAAATTTTTTACTAAAATGACTCAGTGTAACAAGGATTTAATTTTCTGAGTAGAAAGTTTATGTTATGAAATTCTGTAGTCCCCACTCCTTCACATGTTATTCAAAACATTAATTGCCTGAAAGGTTTTAAGGAACAAATATGGTATTCAAGATTTTATACTTTCAAAAAGAAAAAAAAATGACAAGAAGGAAACTTTTGATAAAATATCCTCTTCCTAAGTAAAAGTAATGTGGCTCATTTAAGATTTTTTTTAGATTACTATAGGTTTATTATATTTCAATTGCACTGATAATTGATTCAGATTTATCCCAAGGACTGTTTGTTCCTTAAGTTATTATTATTTTTTTTTTTTTTTGATTGATGAATGTGAAAAAAGGGCAAGAAATTAAGCAGCATACACGAGGTGCGCTGTCAGGTTACTACGTGGTCATTAGGATAGACATAATCAAATTGAATAAACACAGAACAGTCTCCGTAAGAATATTTTTAAGCCTTCAGTAAAATGCTTGAGAATTAATTATCTTCTCTCAGAGGTTTTAGATCATATGAAAGCTGAGATAATTTTGTTCCCAAACTCAGCACATACTAGTGTACAAAAATCTGTTTGAGTAAATAGGTAAGCATTGCTTTGTCTGTTAGTCATAGCCTATTGACAGTCAATGAAAGAGAAAACAATAAAAAGCTTTAGAGGAAATTTATATTGAAAATTGTGATTTTTAATCATGATTTGGTTAACAAAAACCCTGGAAATAACAAACATGGACTGGTCTTTATATTGGTCCCTCTTTCTTCTCAACTCTGGACTTTGGGAAGATTGGCTTAATGAATTCCAAACCTCTTGTGTAGAGATTTTGCCTTCTGATTTTCTCATTCTACTTAGGGAAAAGAACCTTTCAGGGGAATGCTGATGTGTAGGGCAGGAATGTCCTAGAAGGAGAGAAGTTTAAAAGTTCTTCATGTGCCTTAGCCTGGGCAACAGAGAACAAGGGGTATATTGGGAATTTAGAAAGCGTCTAGATCCTTGTGAGGCTATGATAGAAGGGGCTTTTGGCATGAGTGTTAGCAATTTTTCAGTATTTGGCATGTGCCCCAAAGAATTTCAGAACATATTTCACTTACCAACAGAAGCAGTGGCTGAAGAAAGCTTTATAATGAAAAAATGCTCAGGAAGGCCCTTTGTTTTGCCTTCTTTTAAGGCAACTTGGTTCGAGGCAAAGAATATCTAGCCATAAATTAGGAACTTTAGTTCTTTTCCAGGTAATATTTGTTTCAGAGTGACTCACTTTGCCTGTTTCTGTTTGTTTACTTCTAAACAGGTTTACTACATCACCTCTAAGTTTTTTTCCAGTTTAACATTTCCGTGATTTTGAATCACAGCATATATAGCATCTATCATCTTTTAATGTAAAAGCAGGAAACACATCTGTAGGGTTCTTCACTACGTCTAAAAATACAAGTACATTTCTAGCTTTAGTACTTAAAGGAATGTAGTTCTTCCAAAACCCAACAAAATGCCAGTAGAAACTCATTTTTCTAGAAGGAAATGCTGATAGATTATAGGAAATAACCGTATTATAATTTCTATGTATAGAAAACTGTATGCAATGTTTCTTATTTTGATATGTATCTTGATAATTATTCTAGAATTAAAACTGTGCCCATTTTCTCTGTCTTTTAATACATATTATACAAATTAAATTTAAAGGATAACATAATCTCTGTTCCAAAATTGCTTACAAGCAATATGTACAAATGTAGATGTTAGATAAAATGTAAAAAAGTATGTTAAATAGGGTGGCGCCTGTGGCTCCATGAGTAGGGCGCCGGCCCCATATGCCTAGGGTGGCGGGTTCAAACCCAGCCCCGGCCAAACTGCAACAAAAAAATAGCTGGGCACTGTGGCAGGCCACTGTAGTCCCAGCTGCTCAGGAGGCTGAGGCAAGAGAATCGCGTAAGGCCAAGAGTTAGAGGTTGCTGTGAGCCATGTGATGTCATGGCACTCTACCCAAGGGTGGTACAATGAGACTCTGCCTCTACAAAAAAAAAAAAAAAAATTATGTTAAATAACTGTGTTTTGGTCCATTTTCAGTTGTTATAACAGAATACCACCGACTGGGGAATCTATAAAGAAAGGAAGTTCATTTAGTTCACAGTTTTGGAGATTGGGAAATCTAAGAGCATGGCACCAACATCTAGTGAGGACCTTCTTGCTGTGTCATGAGGCATCACATGGCAAGAGGGCAAGAGCAAGAGAGCCAGAGGAAGGTCACTTGTATAGCAAACCTACTCCCACGATAGTGACATTAATCCATTCATGAGGGCAGAACCCTCATAAATCCATTAATCCATTTGTGATGGCAGAGGTTATGTTTCCAACACATGAACTTTTGGAGACTACATTCAAAACACAGCCAAATAAATTCAAGACACAGCCAAATAAATGTTAATGGTAAAATAAATGCTTACTGGGAAGCTGGAAAGCTGATAAAAGGAAACATTACAGACTGACAGTGTCTCCCAAAAATTCACACATTAAAATTCTAAACCCCTAGCTCAGTGCCCACCACAGTGGTTACAGAGCCAGCCACATACACCAAGGCTGGTGGGACAGCTAAGCAACAATGACAACGTGCAACAGAAAAATAGCTGGGTGTTGTGGTGGTTGCCTGTAGTCCAAGCTACTAGGGAGGCTGAGGCAAAAAAAATCCCTTAAGCACAAGAGTTTGAAGTTGCTGTGAGCTGTGATGTCATGGCACTCTACCTAGGGTGACATAGTGAGACTCTATCTCAAATAAAAAAAAAATTAATAAATAAAATTCTAACCCCTAATCTGAGAGTAACAGGAGGTGGGGCCTTTGGAAGGTAATTAAGTCATGTGTGTGCAGCCCTCATGAATGGGATTAACATCATTATGAAGAGATTCCACAGAGCTCCCCAGCCCTGTTTCTGAAATGTGAGTAAACAAGAAGAAGACCGCCATCTATGAAACAGGAAGTGGATCCTCGCCAGACAACAGCTCCGCTGACACCATGACACTGGACTCTGTCAGCCTCCAGAACTGTGACAAATAAATTAGTTTTGTTCATGCCACTCAATCTGTGATATATTTGTTATACATGGCAGCCTGAATGGACTATGGTTGAGAGCCACAAGAATCAGGTGATTATACTCACAGGGCATGAAGACTGGGGAGAGTTAGGGACCAAGATGATATAAGAGATGAAACCATGTTATAGAAAATGATGGTTAAATGACTGGTCACAAGTTAGCCTAGAGAAGACCAATGGATGACATAACAGCTATTATCAAATGTTTTAAGAACTGTCCTGAAAGCTATAGAATCACTTTATTTTGCGTGGTCTTAGAAGGGTGGGCTTTATAAGAGCAAAAGTCTCAATTGAATATGAGGACAATGTAAACAAAGTTTCCTGCACAGGAAATTCTAAATTTCCCATTATAGAAAGTATCCTGTTGATAAAATTTTAAGAATATTTCTTCATTTGGGAAGAGATTAGATCAGATATCCTTTTAAGAGTTTATGCACGGCATGGTGGATCATGCCTGTAATCCTAGCACTCTGTGGGAGACTGTGGCGGGTGGACTGCCTGAGGTCATGAGTTCAAGACCAGACTGAGCAAAAGAAAGACCCCCCATCTTTAAAAAAATAGCCAGGCATTGTGGAGGTTGAAGGAAGAGAATCACTTGAGCCCAAGCTTCAGAGGTTGCTGTGAGCTACTATGCCACCACACCGTACCAAGGATGACAAAGTGAAACTCTGTCTCAAAAAAACAAGAATTAATGCACCTCTGTCTAGTCTGTAATTCTCTTTTTACTTAAATAAAATAAAAGCAGGGGAACATTTTAAGCACAAAACAGACAGAGAAAGAAAGCTTAGCATTGGGAAAATAATCAGCTATCCATGGGGAATTGAGGAGAAAAGATAGTATGGGATAGGAAAGAACTTTACTCATCTTATAGTAAAGAGAGTAAGCCAATCACAATAAAGTATCTTGACCTTTGGGATGAAGGTTGGGGACTTGATCCAAAATACAACAGGAAGTTGACAAATTAAATGGAAAACAAATCACAAAGCTGGTAAGCTCTCCTAGTAAAATGTGGCTAATGATTTTAAAACATGCACAATGCTAAAAGTAGACAGCCATCCATTGATGTTGAGATTATAGCAAGGTAGTTGGGAAAAGACAAAGATGTCAGCTAAATTGTTGACCATTTGTGTGTGTGTGTGTGTGTGTGTAATTTGTGTCAATAAGGTATGTTGAGGGGGTGGAGAGGAGGATGAAAAGTTGAGAGAAATAGGTTGAAAGGGAGATGTGAGGAGCTGGTGTGAAGGTAAAAGACAGAACTTTCAAAAATCTATATTACTTCTCCACCAAGATGAAGTACACATCTGTACTTAACTAAAGATTATACTACTGCAGGGGGGAGATGTGCTAATATCCCTACATCCCAGTTAAATTCCATGTTCAATACTTTCATTCTACCTACCTAAATCCTCTGTTGTTTAATTGAGGGAAGTCATACTTCACTCCGCTTTCTTAAAAGGTAATAAAACATGTCTAGAATTATTCATACTATTATACTATTGACAGGATACCTGAAAAGAGTAAGGTCTAAGAGAACCTAAGGTCCAAGGTCTTCTCAAGGAGACCCCAAGGATACATCTGTGAGGTCCTCCCAGTGGTGACTCAGCTCTTTGGAATTTGTAGAAACTTAACTTCCTGGGATCTGGAAACCAACACTTGCTTCTGCTTCTGTAAAAGCCCTTGATTCCATAACCCAGGGGTTCTGTAAAAGCCAGAACCTGCATCTCCAGCTTGATTCAAACTGACCAGTGAGAAAGGTATCCATGGGCCAGAACTTTTTGACTAGAGATAAAAAGGAGAAGACTGAGCCAGTCAGGCAGAGCAGCCATTTTGAATTCTTCAGCGCCTCACTCTGCAGGCTGAAACAAAGCTCTTCCTGTTTTAAACACTGTGTTTGGGTGCTCTTTCTCTCCATTGGGCCTCATCTTCCTGTAACACTATGTGGTATAATGTGATTCTTAGACTTTTAAATAGCCACAGACTCTTTATATCCCTCTAAAAATGCTCTTCAAATTTTGGATGTTAGCATTTTTCCCAACAGTAACACTTTGGATATTTATTACATTATTAATAAATATTTATGAAGGACCATGATTAAGGAATATAATTTAATAGGATTATTTTTATATAGCAATGTGACATCTTCTCGAAATTACTGATATAATGCATCTCTCCAATTTTTCTTATATTTTGTATGGTTGTTTTTAAAATGTTTGTTTCTAAAGCTCACCAAAGAAATCCAAGAAAATGTCAACTTCTGCTTGCTTCTTTACTTCGCCTCTCAGTTGTCAGTTTTTCTGAATTCTCTTTATATCAAGGCAAGACCTAACTTGGCTTTTGGTTGTTGGAAAATCCTGGCATCATAGGAGGGTGGGAAGTTGGCCCTCATCCAATAACTTCCATGATAACACTCTTTCAGCTTCTTTTTAGTGGCTTAATCTGATAACCAGGAAGAAAAGACTTACTTAACAATGTGTCAGCTTGCTATCTAGTTTGGTTCACATGTCGAAAATATAAAAATTCTGTCACCCATTGCAGGATAAATGTCATATCTTGCAAAGACTAATCTTGTTCAACGGATGCACTTTAAAAATTTTAAATCTACTTGAAAACCAATCTGATAACAAAGACATGCCTGCAGAAGGATGATTCAGTTGTTGTATCAATGTACTTGTCACTGAGACCTCAACAACAACAACAACAAAAAAAAATATATATATATATACGATGGGGCTGGGTGGGTATTAAAAAACATGCAAAGTCTTGATAATAGAAAAACATTAGCCACAAAATGAAAGGAAGAAACATTAAAAGAAAGTTCCAGACAAAAAAAATTGTCTAATGAGTTTTTTCAGACATTATGACATAAGTACAAAGAGACAAACTCAATTTGCCTGAAAAATTAAGAAATTGTAAGAAAATTGTATTTACTTTGACCTTTATTATTTTCAAATTGTGATTGTACACATCGTACAATCGCTGACCTATTCTTAAGTAAAATGGGGAACATACCTCTAACTTTTTCAAACATCATAGTCAATTTTGTGTACTAGGAGAAAGGAAGGGCTGTCTCTTAACATTACTTGCATAAATTGCATTCTGTCCTCCTACCATTCCCAGTTTTCCTTATTTTCTTGCCCCAGAGATTTTGGTTGTTTGTGAATGTGTTTGTAATATGATTTTACTTGTAAAAACCACTGGTCAAGTTCAATGGCCTGTAATTGAAAATGAAAGATGATTTTTATAAATTCTTTAATACTTCATTAGGGTATTTTAACTATGTCCAATTTCACAAACCCAATTCAACAATTTCAACGTAGAAATATTTTTTAAAATTTGTTAAGTTCTAGCTCTCATTTTCCTAATCAATTTGACCAGCCCCTCTCTACTTCACAGATAAGATCACTGCATGCATAGTCAAACAAAAGAGTATTAGACTATCTGACATACTGGTCAGGGTACTCTGCTAGTCTTAGAACTTAATTTTTTTTTTTTTTTTTTAAATAGGGCCTCACTCTATTACCTGAGCTAGAGTGACGTGGCATCATCATAGCTCACTGCAACCTCAAATGCCTGGCCTCAAGTGATCCTCCCACTTTGGCCTCCCAAAGTGCTAGGATTACAGATATAAGCCATTTCTCCTGGCCCTGAAGTTTCTTTTAAGTACTGCATACTAAATGAGGATCTCTATTCATACTTTGCACATGGGTAATTGACTCTTCTCACTAGTGCTTTGCCTTGGCTTGACCTTACCAAGACACTAGATGGCAGAAATAGAAATTATTTTTCCTTCCTGCCTACTTTTCTTCCTTCCTTTTATCCCTCTCATTATTTACTTTAGTTAAGAAGTTAGAAATTTACCTAAAACATTTGTTTTGTTTTGTTTTTAACATTTTTGTTATGTTGGTTATTATGTGTTTGTGCTTCTTCATTTAGTTCAGTTAGGATGTGACTATAGATATATGAAATAACTCACATGCTATTTCATTATTATAGTAATAAAAATAGTGTCACCTCTTTAAAAATTTTATTAGAAAACTTATGTATAGGTGGCACCCGTAGCTCAGTGGGTAGGGCGACAGCCACATACACCAAG
This sequence comes from Loris lydekkerianus, assembly GCA_963574355.1. NCBI lineage: Eukaryota > Metazoa > Chordata > Mammalia > Primates > Lorisidae > Loris > Loris lydekkerianus. The sequence continues at coordinate 33,373 of CAUYPK010150616.1, read as the reverse complement.
GCTGGCGGGTTCAAACCCAGGCTCGGGCAGCTAAAACAACAACAACTGCAACAACAACAAGAAAAATAGCCAGGCGTTGTGGCGGGTGGCTGTAGTCCCAACTACTTGGGAGGCTGAGGCAAGAGACTTGCTTGAGCCCAAGAGTTTGAGGCTGCTGTGAGCTGTGATGCTACGGCACTCTACCCAGGGCGACAGCTTACTAAATAGCTTTCCCTGTCAATGGTCACTTAATATGTGAACATAAAAAATACTAAATAAATTAAATGAATGCTTTCTAATTTCATTTAGAGAACACAGCAAATATTATTGGCATTTTGTATTTGAATGTTTTAGGCAAAGCCAAAACAAAATAATATCTGATTTTCTCTTGAGATGTCCCTGACCTCCAGTGCCTCAGTGAACCTCATACGCTAGTATTTTTCCAAAATGTTCTATGTATTGACTTCATGTGAGTCTATGCAGTATTTCTTTTGGGAGGGTGGGGGTTGGATCTTTGGATTTTAAACTGAGCTTTCTAAAACCAGTATATCTGAACCTAAAAGTATAAATGCCTTCTAATTGGATCCTCAGTTTACAGAAAAATCAACAAGGTTCAGTATTTTGGGAAAAGGAAGAACACATTCACTCATACAGTTTTCATATTTTTATTAAACATCTACCATATGATAAGTCTATCAATAGGAACTAGAGACACAAAATGGGAAAAGGAAAAATAATATAAAAATAATTTTAAAGGGTGGCACTTGTGGCTCGAAGGAGTAGGGTGTCGGCCCCATATACAGGAGGTGGCGGGTTCAAACCCAGCCCTGGCCAAAATCTGCAAAAAAATAACAATAATAATAATAATAATAATTTTTAAAATGATACAACAAGAGTTCATAGTCTAGAGAAAACAGTATTGACATTAAATATGACCTATTCTGTTCTCCATCCTTCCTTCTCTTGACTCCTTCTCAATTCACTCACAACCATCCCGCCTTCCTCTTCACTCCCTCATCCCACAATTTTATTGCATTGCTTGCTTCATGTCTATCTTTGGGGATTTTAAAGCCAGGAAACATCTTGACTTCCTTTGCTACCATATCCTCAACACCTTGCCCATTTTAGGTCCATTGTAGGTGCCTTACCTTAATAAACAGGTAGAATAACATAGAAAATATTTTTAGGGCAAAGATAAAAATATGATAATGTCGTGACTCCCGTGTGACAACGTGCTGCCTGCCGTCTATGTGCGCACTTCCATGTCTCTTGCCACTCTATTTTACAATGAAAGTTCTACAACTCCATCTTCATTATTTTTTGATTCCTAGTTTTATTTACTTATTAGAGACAGAGTCTCACTCTATTGCTCTCGGTAGAGTGCTATGGCATCACAGCTCATAGCAACCTCCAGCTCTTGAACTTAGGCGATTCTCTTGCCTCAGCTTCCCGAGTAGCTGGGACTACAGGTGCCTGCCACAATGCCCAGCTTTTTTTTTTTTTTTTTTTTTTTTTAGAGACAGAGTCTCACTTTGTTGCCCTCAGTAGAGTGTCATGGCATCACAGCTCACAGCAACTTCTAACTCTTGGACTTAGGCAATTCTCTTGCCTCAGCCTCCCAAGCAGCTGGGACCACAGGTGCCCAGCTATTTTTTTGTTGCAGTTTGGCCAGGGCCAATTTGAACCTGTGACCCTCAGTATATGGGGCTGGCACCCTACTCACTGAGCCACAGGCGCTGCGCTAATTCCTAGTTTTAGATTATTTAAGTATCAAATTATCTTGGAAAGTATGGACACATATTCACACTTTCCTCTTTACTATCAGTAAGCAGATAACGAGGCCAGATGCAGCGACTCACATTTGTAATCCCAGCACTTTGGGAGGCCAGTGTAGGAAGATCACTGGGTCCCAGGAGTTTGAGATCATCCTGAGCAATACAGTGAGACTCCACCTCTAACCTCTACACAAAATAAGAAAAATTGAACAGATGTGCTGGTGCGCATCTGTAGTCTCAGCTACCAGAGAGGCTGAGACAGGAGGATCATTTGAGCCCAGGAGTTGAAGGACACAGTGAGCTCTAACTCCCCCACTACATTCCAGCCTGGGTGACAGAGCAGGACACCATCTTTGGAATAAAGAAAAAAGAAAAAGGACGTATTCGAAGGTAGGCTGCTATGAAAAAAAGATAGAAATAACAAAGTACATTTCTATATACCAAAAAAACTGCTTTGAGTATTGTAAAATGCTTCTCTTCTTTTGGTTCCCCAGCATTCATCAAAAGTCCATTTGAAGTCACTAAAATTTAAAAGCAAAGTTCAAAGGCACATGTACCAACTATGAAACTATTGTCTCTTAGCTCCAAACCCATCTGTTTTGTGATGCCAGAGCCGATACTCAGCAAAGCACATTTCTCCCTTGCCATCTGGCACCTTGCTGGGCTTGGCCAATGGAAGACGCTGGAGGAAGGCAGGAAGGTTGTAGCTGAAGAAAGAATCTCCTCCTTGTTTGTTTCCTGCACCATTCATGCTTTCTCAGCAGAAGTCCCTCAGGCTGGTAGACGTAAGGTCTCCCGCCTTTGCCAGGACTCCTAGGGTCAGCCTTATAGTGCCCCTACTCTGGTACCACCAGGGAAACTACACTAGGTATATTAACAGAGGCCATGTAATATAATGAATGAAAGATTGATCAGGTGTTAGAGAATCAAAAAAGCAGAGACAAGGAACACTTAAGTAACAGAGATAAGTAACTCCAGGAAGCAGCTACCACCAAAAGGGGAAAAAGGAAGGTGTGGGGTTGTCAGAACCTAGAAATCCAGAGGAAGGACTCAGGCCTTGAAGAGGGGCCCCTGCCCAGCTGGTACAGTGTAGAAGGACTCTCAGTTCCAGCCTTGACTGTGTCCACTACTGTGGCCCAGGAGTGTCTGAGCTCATTTACTGAATCCATGTGACTGACCCAAGAGAAATCAATTTTTATAAGTTGATATATTTATTTATTATTTTGGTGGTTTGTTTATCTAGTTGCTTATTTCTTTGTTTTGGCTCAGAGATGGGGACATAGGTTTGGGGGCTTCGGAAAAAGGAACTAGATGACCAAATGTCTAGGGAGAAAAATTGGAGAATAAAGACCACAGTATGACATTTGACTCCCAGCCTGGTGTCTTTGATAAATTCTGAACCCTGGGGTTGGGGGAAGAGACTGTAAACAGGCTTAAGACTCTATTGTCATGAGGGTCTTTGTAAAGCACAAGACACTAGGGATGTTCCTTAGATCCCACATCAAAGCTCATCACAAATTGTAGAAATGAGTGCCGCCTTTTTTGGAGATACACACATTGTCACACTGTCACAATAAAAGCTCAAATGTATATAGTGGTGCTCAGCACACAGTGCTGAAAATCATAAAAAGCAAGTGTCCAATAAGAACAGAATTAAAGGTAGCGCTCAGAAGATAAGTTTCTGCACAAGTACTAGATACTTCCCTCACCATTCTCTACCATACAAATGGATTGTGAAGTTACATTTGTATTTCTCAGTGAGGTATTCATTGATCAGCTATTGATATTTCCAGTTTATAACAGAGTCAAGTAAGATTCAAAATCCTTTATAAGTACTCATTAATAATCCAATTCTTGGTAAGAAATTTTGATTCAGGTAAAATATGTGCTAGTTGAATTAAACATTACTAATTATGTGAGATATGGAAAGTTCAAGTCACAAATATGAAGACTGATTTAATATTTAATATTTAATTTGATTCTATAATATAATACTAATTTAGCATCTAATTTAACATTGTGCTTATACTCACGACATCCCTTATTTTTCAGAAGATTATTCTCCTATTTCCTCTCTCAGGTAGGGAACCATGAAAACCAGCAGCTTTCTTACATTAAGCATTATGTTTCACTATTAGTACAAAAAGTGGTGTGCTAAGATCTCTAAAAAGAAATGTAGACACAGTGCCACCAAATTATAACCATGAACTTTCCTTAAAACCTTTTAATCTTAAATTATATCAAATAAGCCTTGATGGATGCTTTTCAGAGTTTGTATTTAGAAGTTTCACTAATTCTAAAGAACACTAAATGTTTAATCATGATTCAGGGTATACACAAAAAGACATCAAATATAACAGAATGTTGTTTTGTTTTTTTTTTAATAACAGAATGTTTTAAATGTTCTGAAACATTGCCACTCCATATGCCGGAACCCATATTGCAGTATTCTAGTGAATTCTTGGAAGTGTGGATTCACTGTAACATTTTTTCTGCTAACGATGATATTTAAGCAGACAGTCTGTTCAAGACTTCTGCCTGTTCAATTATTTACACTGTAAGTCTAATGTAAGCCTGACACATTTATTTCTGTGAACAGCAGTATTTTACTGTGAAAAGAAGGTGTTTGTAAGCATTGCTACATGGTGTTGAAGATGTCTAAGCACAGCAAGACAGTCTTTTTTAAAATTTTTAATTATAAAACAAATACTATGCAGAGAATAGAGAGAAACAGCGTTGAGTTAGGTTGTTTAAAAATGTTTTGGGGATTTTACATTGTTTCTAACTTACGAAACAAGATATGTAGTAGAAAAAGAAATTCCTTTTTTACAGAATAAACATTCTCCACCTGAAGAGTTGAAAGGGTGCCTCAGCGCACACACACACACACACAGCCCTTCAGCAGAGGATGAAAACACACACCAGTAAAGAAATCACTGACCAATCATCAGTTGACCATTAAGAGAATGAACCAAGTGGAGACTAGAGTGGCCACACACAACAAAAAAATTACAGACTTTACAGACTTGGTTTGGAAAACCATTAAACAAGCAAACAGCAGCTACAAACAAACCTTTTGGGGCAAACAACCTGATTTCTAGAGTTGCTGCATCATAGTGTACACATTTAAATGTGTAGTTTTGACCAAAAGAAAAATTATAAGACACACAAAGAAATAGGAAAGTATGGCTCATACACAGGAAAGAAGTAGTCGATAAATGCTGTCCCTGAGGAACTATAAATATTGCACTGCACAGACAAAGACTTTAATCAGCTATTAGAAATATATTTAAAAGTAAAGGAGAGCATGACTAAACAATTAAGAGAAATTACAAGAAAAATCTTTCATCAAAGAGAAAAATTAAATGGTAGAAATTATTTTAAAATGAACCAAACAGAAACTTTAGAGTTGGAAAGTACAATATAATTAAAATGAAAGTTTCACTAAAGAAGCTCAACAGCAGATTTGAACTTCCAGAAGAAAGAATCAGTGAATCATAATATACATCAACTGAGATTATCCAGCCTAAGGAACAAAAATAATACAGAAAAATTAACAGAGAATCAGAAACCTGTGGAATAACATCAAGTGTCCCAAGCAAACATAACATAAATACCAGAAAGGAGACAGAAAAGGGAACAGAAAGAATATTTGAAAAAATGTTTGTCAAAAATTTCCAAATTTGGTGAAAAACATGAATCTGCACATTCAAGAAGCTCAATAAACTCCAAGTAGGAAAAATTCAAAGAGATCAATACCTAAATATACATTATCAAATTGTCAAAGACAGAAAATCTGGAAAGCACAAGATAAAAGTGACTACACAACACACGGAAATAGGCATAAATGTATTTATGATCTATGTAAAAAAGACTTAATAATTTTTTTAAAAAAGTGACTACACATGTACCAGGCATATCAGAAACCATAAGGGTTAGAAGGCAGTATGATGAGATTCAAAGCGCTGAAAGAAAAAAACTCATCAACCAAAAATTCTATATCCAGCAAAACTATCCTTCCAAAATGAAGAAATTAAGGCTTTACATCATAAACAAAATATAAGAAATGATACTAAAGGTAGACCTTCAACCTGAAATGAAAGAACACTAGACAGTAACTCAAATCCACATGAAGAAATAAAAGCACCACTGGAAAAAACTACATAAATAAATAAAGTAGCATACATGCATTTTTTTAATAGCTCTTTTCTTCTCCTATTTGATGTAAAACACAATTGTAAAGCAAAAATTATATACTGTGCTAATGGGCTTATAATCTATAAAGATGCAATTTGTATGATAATAGCACAATGAGGGGGGAAATAGAGCTATATTAGAGCAAACATTTTGTATGCTATTTAAATTAATAACCAATAATACAAATAGATTGTTTTACATTTTATGGTATTTTTAATCACTGGGGTACAACTATTAAGAAAATAACATAATAAAAGAAACAATAGGGAATGAAAATGTCATACAAGAATATACCAATTTAACACAAAAGCATGTAATTAACACATTTCATTCATCTTTCTAGCTTACAGTTGAGAAATTAAGCCACTGAGTTCTTATTAGGTAAGATGATATAATTTATCATTCAAATCAAATTAGCTTTAAGGGTGATAGAGGACATTACTTGCAATTATATCAGAATAAAAGGTATACAGTAGGACTGTCCCTGGCTAACTAGGACATAAAAATGCTCTACTTTTAAAAATCTAAATATTTTATTTTATTTTGTCTTTTTTTGAGATAGTCTCACTTTGTCACCCTTGGTAGAGTGCCATGGTACCATAGCATGCAGCAACCTCAACCTCTTGGGGTCAAGAGATCCTCTTGCCTTAGCCTCCCTAATAGCTGAGACTATAGGTGCCCACCACAACGCCTGGCTAGTTTTTCTATTTATAGGTCTCACTCTTGCTCAGTTTGATCTTGAACTCCTGAGCTAAAGGGATCCACCTGCCTTGGTCTCCCAGAGTGCTGAGTTTATAGTAACAAACGGCCTAAAAGTTAAAGTATTTTAAACAATCTATCACAAAATCCCAAAATCAGAGATGTTGGCGTGGATGTGAGAAAAGGGAACACTTCTACACTGCTGGTGGGAATGCAAACTAATACGTTCCTTTTGGAAAGATGTTTGGAGAACACTTAGAGATCTAAAAATAGACTGGCCATTCGATCCTACAATTCCTCTACTAGGTATATATCCAGAAGACCAAAAATCACTTTATAACAAAGATATTTGTACCAGAATGTTTATTGCAGCCCAATTCATAATTGCTAGCTAAATCATGGAAGAAGCCCAAGGGCCCATCAATCCACGAATGGATTAATAAATTGTGGTATATGTACACCATGGAATATTATGCAGCCTTAAAGAAAGATGGAGACTTTACCTCTTTCATGTTCACATGGATGGAGCTGGAACATATTCTTTTTAGTAAAGTATCTCAAGAATGGAAGATAATGTACCCAATGTACTCAGCCCTACTATGAAACTAATTTATGGCTTTCACATGAAAGCTATAACCCAGTTACAACCTAAGAATAGGGGGAAGGAGAAAGGAAGGGGAGGGGAGGGCAGAGGGAGGGGGATTGGTGGGATTATACCTGTGGTGCATCTTACAAGGGTATATGCGAAACTTAGTAAATGTGGAATGTACATGTCTTGGCACGGTAACTAAGAAAATGCCAGGAAGGCTATGCTAACCAGTGTGATGAAAATGTGTCATATGGTCTGTGAAGCTAGTGTATGATGCCCCATGATCATATCAATGTACACAGCTATGATATAATTAAAAAAAAAAAAAAGCAAACAACAACAACAACAACAAAAGATTGTACTAACATGAATTTACACTTCCAGGGTGCTGTCTTTAGCTGTACTACCTACAGGTATGACTATTATGCTGCTGAGTCCCCAGGAATCGAGACACGTGGCCTGGAAAATAATAAGTAGAAGTAGGAAAGACTCCAAATCCCTGCCAGTGATCCACTCAGAGGGATCTGTGATGTCCTTTCCCTGGAATCTATTCTTTTCAGGGTTATAAATTCTATTTCCCAAAGGGAAACATTTGCCTTGGGGGATTCTTCAGGGGTCCCATTGAATTAAAAATCTGTGGCTTCTACTCAAGGATTTGTGCCTCTCATGGCAAGGTACAAACAAACAAACAGATAAGAAATCATATTAGATGAGAGATTCTGAAAGATTTTTCTCTTCTTGCCAAATTGTAAAATTTGCACGTTATAAGGTTTGAGTAATGTATGTGCAATCCTTCTAAATATAAACTTACCTCAGAATTACAATAAACAACTATGGTATAGAAAAGGTTATTATTCAACATGTATATAAATTTAAGAGTTGGCATCTTATTTTAGACATGACATATATGTGACTCATCAGAGACTAGATAATCCTTAAGGGCGCCCTCCATGAGGCACGTTGTTAATAAGTTACATGCTGAAAAGTACTACCCCAAATCATAGATGCCTGAGACCCACTTGCATAGTTGTGATTTGAGGACCAGATATAAACCTACGTTATTGAAAATGTTTTATTCTGGGTATGTATTATGAACCAAGTTATTTTGGATATGAAAATGAATGAACAATACAGCATTTCCTTTGATAGCAACTGTGAGTATATTTTTTAAGCACTGTTCCCTGACAGTGAGTCGTGTTCAAGATGATCTTTAGCAGGTGTTCTTATGGAGCAGACGCTGCGTGTCTGTAAAAAGTAACTAACAGGAAATGATTACCTTGTAACAAGCATAACAATGGTAGAATTCAAAAGGGGAAAGGAACCCAGGATGAGCATTATATGATAGTTTTTTAGTACCAGGCTTGCATGATAATCCACACCAAAGTATAAAATGTTTTGGACAATAATTTTCCCTGAAATCCAAGTAAGTTGATAGTTTCAAGTTTAAAGGTAACATACTCACAACAGAAAAGAATGAAAAAGAGATAAATACTAAAGTATTACATATAAGGCAAAATTTCTCCAACGGGTAATAAAGCTAGTATTGTCCTGGTGATACACATTTTTTCATAACTTTTTAAATTTAAGAGTGAATGAAATACATATCTTTCTATAACCTGATTTTTAAAGTTTTTTTTTTCCCTTTTATTACACATGGTGCAATAATGTTCGTCTTAATGACAGATTGATATTCTGAGTTTAGGTTGCAGCCTTGTGTTCAAATAAAGACATATATGCATTATATTATTAAATACTTAGCTCATCCCCAGCACAGGAATGCTTACCTCCTTTTAGTTCATTGTAGCTATAAAAGCTGTTGCATTAAACATACTTCCGCAGGTAACTTTGTGTGTTTCTGATTGTTTCCTTGGAACCCGGTTTTGAGCTGTTGAAGTGGCAGCCCCTCGAAGCTGATTGTGATGACTACATACTTCCTTCCACCCCAGTGATGGAGACGGGCTGGGCGCCGTGCACCTTGGCAGTCCTTCTCATCAGCTCGCACTGGTTTATACTGGTCCAGACTCAGGTTGTGTATAGGAAGGCTCATTCCCATACTTCACAAAATGAGAAAAAATTGCTCTTAATCTTTAACAGTTTGGTAAAGAGCATTCATTTAAAAATATATTTTAGAACCATTTTATTCTACAATGATAGATAAGGCCAATTCTCAAAAGAGAAAACATTTATTTTAATGAATAGGCTTTTGTTAATGAAAAATTTCAGAAAATTCAATCAGCCCTTTGCATCTCTGTCTAAATGACGGGGCATTTTTACGTATCATTATCTTCCAATTTACAATGGTGGGTACGGTAGAAGGGTCAGTAGGATTTACCTCAAGAGACGTGCTCAGCACTTTTGTATTAGGAGGTTTAAGTGGCAGGTATATAAAAGTTGGCTGAATATTGACTGACGTATACCATAATATGTTAGTAAAACGGAAAGCATGACATTTTGGAGACCATTTCAGTTTACTCCTATGATGACTGGAATAAAATGAAATACTTAGTAATTGTTGACAATTTTACGTGACCACAATACTGAACTGGTTAAGAGCAGCGTTTTAAGAGCTTTGTAAACTCTACTGAATTTTCGGTATGGATTTTTGGCTGTAGTGTCTCGTTTACAGAATGCTGTAGTCTTGGAATCGGAGCTTTGTGTCTCATGACTGCTCTCAGAAGACGGCGTCAGCTCCCGTCCCATAACTGGCACAGAGGTCAGGACTGATGCCTCAAGCACAGTGAGACACCAGGTGATGAGGCTTGCTGGGGAGAGGGGGTCAGGCTCCCAACCTGGTCTCGGGTGGTGTGAGGAGAGGGACAGCCAGGAGGCCGTGATTTGGGTTGTGTTTAGAGATAGGGGTTAAGACGCAGTAGTGGGGGCGGGGGTGGGAAGGTTTGAATTTACCTGCGGGTTCCCAGGGAGGGAGCACAGAGCCCTTGTATCACCATATGTGGTGAAAGGGGAAAGGAAGGGTGGAGCACCCAAACATCAAAAGTGCAGTCAGATGCTCCATCTCTGTACCAAGGGAATGTGGGGCAGTTTGTGAACTAGATGAATAGCAATGCCCTTTCCTCTCCACCTTTCCATGTTCACTAATCTCCAGTACCATGACTATATGGTGTATACTGAGGAGCAGAATTCTTATAATGGAAATGACTGTGTATTAGGTGGTTACTGCCCAAACCAACACCAGCGTACCTGGGACTTCTGGCTCCTTGTGCAGGCCTCCTTCTATTTTACCAGAATGAATTTGGATTTTATTTTAAAGACAGTCAAAAATACTTCACATGTTGCTAAATTGAAAAACATTAATTATTCTTAAATGTTTATTACTCTCTTGAACCTCATCGGCCTTGTTTCATTACTAGGTCAGCCCATTTAATGCTCATCAGTTAGAGGTAGATGAGATAAATCTGTTCCAGGGTAAGACCAAGAAAACCCAAATGGACTATCCTCTCCCCTGCCCCCGTCAATCTAGTAAAATACGGCAAAATATCAACACGGGAGCATTCTCCTGCAATAGAAGATTTAGTAGTTCGGCAAGGCTCTCAGCAGACTGTTCTAACATTGTTAGATTGACTCTTAGAAACCAGGATAGGAATGGGCCAGACTACATGGAATTTTTACCATAATAGGTAGCACAAGAAGAACTCAAAATGTGGAGGAAAGTGCAAGACCACCACAAAGGTGAGTATGTGAGTGTTTCTTAAGGGAGAAAGAAATCCTTTACTTAAGGAAGAAAACTGCCCCCAGCAGACCTGCTGCACAACTCTGTCCATTGTGGGTCATGCACACTTTGCTGGTTCCCAAAGCTTCAGTTGCCTTGAACTCTGATCCCCACCTCCTCAGCGTAGTAGGTCCACCCCAGCCTAAGCCTAATGGTGCACCAGCTCCCCTGACCACATTGCCATCTCCAGGTGGAGAACCGGGCGACCCCAGGTTCACTTCGTGCATTTATTTTTTCTCAGGGATTGAAGCTTTTAAGCAGAATACAGAGAACATTCTAAATTAATTAATCCCCCCAAAAAACAATAAAAGTGGGTAAAATATTTGACAGCATTTCTTCAAGGAGATATTTGGATGGTAAATAATTATAGGAAAATATATGTAATGTTATTAACCATTAGGGATTCCAGATTAAAATCATGATAATTTACCACTACTGACCTATCAACACAACTAAAATAAAAATAAATAAAAAAAAATCATAAAACCGTGACCTGACCAACTGTTGGTAAGGGGGCTCAGCCGCTGGAACTCTCACACACAAACTGGAGTTTGAGAAGCATCCTGACACTTCCAAAAGAAATTTCACACGGGATTACACGCTACCCTGGGTTCACATGACTAGGTGTTTACTGCTGCACAAAATGAAGAGAAACGTCTGCACAAAACTTATTATTAAATTACTTTCAGACTTGAGTTTTCAACAATAAAGTGATCTCCATCATGTGCTAAGAATGATCTCATCAGGGAATCACACGGCAAAATTTCAAGTTAAATTTCATTGAAGCCTTTCACTCTGGCCTGAAGCGGAACATCCAATAACCTGTTTTTGTCCTCTGCATGGAGCTCATACAAATATTTGTATAAACTTTAAAAAGTGTATTTTCTAAAAAACCCCTAAGCTTATGTGTCTTAAAAAGTGGAGCATATTCATTATATCCACAAAGGAATTTATTTTTTCCAGTCTATCGTTTGATTATGTTTCCAAACATATTTTGAAACCCTTATTCAAACAGTGAGGTTTTATTTGCTATCATTCAAAGGTAATTCCCAATACTTCATTTAAGGCCTGATCTAAGACTATAATAAAATGATTTGTAGTAATGGGAAATTGGCAAAGAAGCTACTGTGTACCTCAGTTTTATGTAGATTATTTTTCTAGATTATAAAGTCACACTTTAGAACACTGTATAAAAGAAGTTTGGGGAATGGGTCAAAGATTCAGGCCTCAAACATAGTTCTGCATCAGGCATTAATACTCAGAAATATATTTGCTAGCGATAAGAACAGCATCAGTTGACCCCTGCCACAAAAAGCATTTGTATCTTGTCCAACGTGCAGAGCCCATGGTAAAGCTGAGGTTCCTGAGCTTGCCTGAAGTCCGACCTCTGTCCGCACTCTACGAGAGCCAAGCTTGACTAGTTCCCTCGCTTTGCTAATTTTCCTCTATTAATGACAGCATGTCTTGGGCACCACTGTCATTAGGAGAAATATACTAACGTAGCCTAGTAAAGAAACATATATCTTAATTACAAACTAGTATCTAAATCTGTATCTTTATTTGACCAATTTCTACTTATAGTTTTTTCAAATTATATAATACACAAACAATATTATAACAGAGCATACACCAGTCAATGATATAAAACATACTGTTATTATTGTCACATGAATATCATATTTCTTTTGTAATAAAATTATAAATAATCATTTCATATTAAAGTTCATGTCCATACGTAGCTATATGAATAACAATGTGATTAATAATAACTAATTTTAACACTTTTACTAGATAAAAATACATAAACTTTCTCACTAAAAGAAATGGAAGGACTTTGATTTCTGAGAAGGAAAGGTTAAATATTTTCAGAAATGTTTCTCCCCAGGAAAGACATAGAGACTGGAAACATTTGAGCCACAACTATTTTCAGACATTGAGCAATAGTCAACACAGGTCTGTGGTCAGAAAAAGGAGAAAGTAATGTCTCGAGGCCTGACGTCAACCTGCCTCTGTTGCTGAGACGCCTGTGAGTGCATTCTGGAATGAGAATGTTAAAAATAGGTTGGTACTTACTATCAACATATCATTCAGTTATACTAAAATCTATAAAATACAAATTCAATCTACCATGACAGAAAAAGGTTCAGTGTTGCTGAATCAAACAGTGAGATATTTAAGGGAAAGGGAAACAAAAGGGACTTGTGGTCGCGAAGGAAACATTTCACTCTGCCCAAGGTGGTGGTGCTCACATAGGCTCGTACTTTGGACCAGTGTACCAAACTAATTTAAAATCAGTTCATTTTAACACATATAAAGTTTTCCTTAATAAGATTTTTCTCAAATTAAAAAAACAAAATGAATATACAAACTATTCATAAAATAGTCTCTTTATGTTGGCCACCTGTTCGTAAAATTTTAATAAATATTTTGTAAATGAAGTTACATTTATCTACAATTTCCCACTTTCCCTATGTAGGGCAACTTTAGAGGTGACCTTTGGGACACCCTGTATATTAACAGTTCATTAAATATGAAACTAATTTAAATAAATACTAAAAATGCATAAAAATACATTTAAAAATATGAATGAGAAATTGGTAATAGAGAAAATTCATAAAACTGACAAATCACTTTTATTATCTTTAATAAAACAAATATTAATGAGTATAAAATAATAACATATAAATACTTCATAATGACCCTTGATTAAGCCTATATATGTGAAACCTAAGATATAGAGATAATAAATAATTTAAAAAGAATACAATATTCAGATTAATGTTGGCAGATACAAAACATTGCTCTCCTAATATAAATTTACATTAACAGAACTTGACACAAGAAACTGATAAATATTAAAAAAGGCAATAGGGAGAGAAATTATTTTAATCATTTGCAAAAGAAATATGTCAAAGATATTTGTGCCATACAGAATTATGGGTTGATACCAATAAAATTTTATAGAACACATAATTCCCATTATATTCAAAAATAACTCAGACCATGGAAAAAAGTTAGATCCCTCTTGGGTTCATTTTATGAACCATAATAAAAATGTGACAAATAGTCCAGTGATCAAATAGATGCATTGTTCTAAGTGCTGGATAGATTAATACAATCAGGCCACGTAAGATCTATTCTAGAAATATAACTTATTCAATGCACAGGGCTCTTTATGATTCATGTAGTAATAGGTCAACAAGGTGTCAAAATGTATTGATACAATCATCAAGCATTTTTTGCAGCCTCCTATGTAATATGCAAGCACTTTTGAAAACAACTTTGATAATTCTACAGCTTACCACCCTGAAGTGTTCAATGCAATGCTTTTTTGGTATGCTTACGGGATTGTGCAACAATCTCCATCATCTAATTCTAGAACAATTCTATGATGACAGAAGAGAAACTGCACCGTTAACAACTGCTCTGCAAAATCTCTCTGAACTCCTCAGCCCTAGGCACTGCTAATCTATGTTTTGTTTCCATGTAGTGGTATACACTGGATGCTTCTTATAAATGGAGTCATAGAAGAGGTAGTCTTTTGCGAATGGCTTCCTTCATCCAGCTTGTTCTTTTTTTTTTAATTAAATAATAGCAATTATGGGGTTTACATTAATGCAATCATGGGATACAATGTGCTGGTTTTATATACAATTTGAAATATTTTCATCACACTGGTTAACATAGTCTTCACAATATTTTCTTAGTTATTGTGTTAAGACATTTATATTCTACACTTGGTAAGTTTCACATGTACTCTTGTAAGATGCACCATGGGTGTGGTCCCACCAATCATCCTCCCTCCACCCATCCTCCCCCCTCCCCTCCCCTCCCTTCTCCCCTTACCCCATATTCGTGTTATAGCCTTTGTATGAAAGCTATACATTGGTTTCATAGTAGGACTGAGTACATTGGATAATTTTTCTTCCATTCTTGAGATACTTTGCTAAGAAGAGTATGTTTCAGCTCCATCCATACATCCAACTAGTTCTTAAGGTTCTTTATGTTGCTGTGTGTATCTGTGCGTCATGTTCTATTGCTGAATAGCAACTCAGTGTGTGGATATACAAGTGTGTCCATCACCAGTTACTCCTGTGGACAACACTGCCATGCGCCTTCCTGCACAAGCTTCTGTGTAGATGTGTGTGCTCAGATCTCACTGCCATCATCTTCACATAGGAACGTGACACATCAAAAAGTCATTCTCTCAAATCAATAGGAAAATATGGATTGTCAAAAAAAATTAAATTCTAAACTCACACCATAATCTAAAGCTAATTCCATGGTATCCCCTGAAGAATTGGTTCTAGGACCTCCCACAGATGCAGGTTGAGTAATCTTAGTCTGAAAATCTGGAACCTGACATGCTCCAAAAACAGAAACTTTTTTAATGTCTGTATTTAAATATTTTTAAGGGGTATATGTATTTGTTTCATGAATCAATTTCATAGTGGAGAAATATAGGGTTTTAATATACCCATCACTTAAATGGTCTCTGAGTCTCCAAGGTCCATGGTCTCTGAGTCTCCAAGGTCCATGGTCACCCTATGTGACCAGGCATAGCCCTTGCTTAGCTCTCACCTAGAAGTGAAGATGTGTAGTATTTGGTTTTATTCCTTGGTTACTTCACTTAGAAATACCACTTCCATCCAAGTTGCTGCAAAAGACAGTAGCTCATTCTTTTTGACGGCTGAAGTAGTATTTCATAGGATATGTGTTTACATGTATACACACACACACCCCCCTCCCATGTTTTCTTTATCTACTCATCAGTTGGTGAGCACTTAGGTTAGTTCCAAATCTTTGCAACTGTAAAATATCCTTCAATAAACACCTATGGGTGCAGGTGGCTTTTTTATACAATGACTTTATTTATGGTACCTCCCCAGTAAGGGATTGCTGGATCAAATGTTTGATCTACCTTAAGTTCTTTGAGGAATCTCCATAGTATTTTCCATAGAGGTTGTTCTAATTACATTCTCACCAATAGCATTTAAGAGTTCTTTTTTCATCACATCCATGCCAGCTCTGCTGTTTCTGACTTTTCTTAACAATGGCGGTTCTGACAGGGGTAAGGCAGAATCTCATTGTTGTTTTAATTTGCATCTCCCAGATGGTTAGTGACGTTAAGCATTTTTTAATATGTATTTGTTGACCATTGATTTGTTCAAGTCTTTCCCCAAATTTTTGATGGGGTTATTTATTTTTTCTTGCTTATTTGTTTGAGTTTCTTAGTGATTTTGGATATCAGACCTTTGTCAGATTTAAAGCTTGCAAATATATTGTCCTGTTTGGAAGGTATCAATTTACTTTGTTGATTATATCCTTTGCAGTGAAGAAGCATTTTAGTTCAATTAAATCACATTTATTTATTTTTGCTATATTTACTTTTGAGGTCTTAGTCATAAATTGTTTACCTAGGCCAGTGTGGAGGGCAGTTATTCCTATGTTCTCTTTTAATACTTTTATAATTTCAGGTCTTGAATTTAGATCTTTCCTATATCTTGAGTTAATTTTGTATATACGGACATACAAGGATCCTATTTCAGGCTTCTGCATGGGGCTACCCGATTTTCCCAGCCTCATTAACTGAATAGAGTGTCCTTTCCCCAGTATATGGTTCTCTCTGCTTTGTTAAAAATCAGTTGATTGTAGATATTTTGCACTATTTCCAGACTTTTAAAATTCTGTTCCATTGGTTTATTTGCCTACTTTTATAAGAGGCCCATGCTGTTTTAATTACTATTGCCTTGTAGTATAATTTGAAATTGGTAACACAATGCCTCCAGATTTATTTTTACTTAGAATTTTTATTTTTGTTTTTACATGAATTTTAGAGGTATTTTCCCCCAAATTCCGTGAGAAATGACATTGGCATTCTGATAAGAATTGTATTGAATGTGTGGATTACTTTGAGTGTGGACAGCATAACAATGTTGATTCTTCTAATTCTTCTAAAGCATGGAATGCTTTTCCACTTGTTTTCTAATCTTTGATTTCGTTCACCAACATTTTTAGTTCTCCTTGTAGAGAACTTTTTCCTCCTTGTTTAAGTGTATTTCAAGGATTTTTCTTTTTTTTTTTCCATTTTAAATGAGATTGAGTTTCTGATTGGATTCACAGCTTGGTTGTTATTAGTGTATAGAAATGATACTGATTTGTGGATATTGATTTTGCAATCTGAGGCTTTACTAAGGTCATTTATAAGTTCTAGAAGTCTTCTGGAGAAGTTTTCGGGGTTTCTAAGTATAAGGTCATAGCTTCATCAAACAGGGATAGTTTGCTTCCTCTTTTCCGGTTTGAGTGCCCCTGATTTCTTTCTCCTACTTGGTTGCTTTGCTAGGACTTCAAGATACGTTGAATAGAAGTGGTGAATGTTGGTATCCTTGTCTTGTTTCATGTCTTAGGGTAATGCTATCAGCTTTTCACCATCCAGTATGCTGTGGGTATGGGTTTTCCATGTACAGTTTTTATTATGTTGAGATATGTTCTTTTTGTGCTTAGTTTGTTGAGAATTTTATCATGAAGCAATGTTAGATTTTCTCAAATTATTTCTCTGCATACATTGAGATGATCAGATAGCTTTTTAAAAAAAATTCTATTTATGTGGTGAATCATATTTATTGACTTGCGTATGTTGAACCATCCTTGCCTCCCAAAGATGAAACCTACTTGAAAATATTTCCTTCTCTCCTTCTCAACAAGAGCCTGTACGTAGCTAGCAATTGGGAAAATCAGCACACTACATTCAAGGTTTCATTCAGAACCTAGGTCCCTCTGGAAGCGTCCCCAAGAACAGCCAAAGTCTTTACTCAGCACGTGCTACAGGCACAGCCCTAGAAGAGAGGAGAACAATATCACACCTAAAAAAAGGAAAATGCAAAAACAAGAAATGATAGTTTCTCTAGGTGAAAAGAAGGGAATCCTCCTTAACTCATTCTATGAAGCCAATATCTTCCTAAAACCAAAGCCAGGAAAGGATGCAATGTGAAAAAAAAAGAAAGAAAGAAAACCCCAAAACATAGACCAGTAACCATAATGAACACAAATGCAAAAATCCTCAACAAAATAATAGTAAAACAAATTCAAAACACATCAAAAAGAAGCTTTTAGAATGCTGATCTGATACACACACACACAGTGTTATTCACTGGAATCTTTTCAGTTTTTGATTTTCAAATTAGTGATGTTCAAACTTGATCTAAATCCATAGATGGTTCGTATGGTGCAGTGTCTGCCTACAACCCGTGTGCTTCTTCCCATGTACTGTGACTCAGCTCTAGGTTACTTACAACACCTAAAACAATGCAAACTCTATGTAAATACCTGTTATACTATATTGTTTAGGGAATAATGAAAAGACAAAAAGTATTTACGTGTTGAAGTAAAGGCATAAGTTTCCTTTCCAAATACTTTCAATTTGAGTTTGGTCAAATCCAGGGATATGGAACCCACACATACGGGGAATCAACCATACTTAGAGATGAATTAAAGATCTCAATTTGTCCAATAGGAAACCATGAATTATGGTTTGAAATGTAGATGGATATTTATTTAATCTTAGGGAAGACATTTCTAAAAAAAAACCCAAGGCAGAAACTATAACGGAAAACAGTATTCTTAATACTGATAATTTCACCTGCACACACACTTATGAACTTCAAAAGATAAAGTGCATCATAAAAATACCGAAAGGCAAATGGACTGGAAAATTCATGGACCATATGTGATCAACATTTTATAAATGTGCCTAAAATATACCAGACAAATGTGAAAGCTCTGACATAAAAACACATCACAAATAATCTGAGAAGAAGCTTGTAGGAAGGGTGAAGGGCACAGGTCCTCCTGGAATGCAGAAAGCAGCTGCGTTCAGAGTGCATGAGATGTTGCTGCTCATAGGGGTTCAAGGTCAAGGCAAGCCCAGGGGTTTTGGATTCCTTTAAAAGGAACAAGTACAGTATCAGTGCAAGTGTTGTTGACATATGGCTATAAACCCCAGCTATAGAAAGGCGGTGCAAACATCACAAATCTGGGGGCCTTGTGCATGTTCTGAGAGGGCCACAGGCACCAGTGAACTTCAATGGTGAACTGCGGAAGTAGGAGTGAGTCGCTGAAGAGCGTGTCCATCTGTGGCTGCTGCACACGGAACAAGCTGGCTAGGAAGTTATAACTGTCATGTATTCTTTTCTCCAAAATCTATTGCCCACCTGGAAACTCCAGAATATAAATAAGGACGTCACCACAGCCAAGCAGATGATCAATAATCATATAATCAAATAAGTCATTATTATAAACACAGAGACATTTGTTAACTATAAAATCACAATGTAGGGAAACAAATTCTACCCCATGTTGGTATCAATGGGCAGACAAGAGGATTCGGCCGTCACAATTGTAGCTGGTTGTCCAGACACACTTCCTTCGTAATCACTTGACAATTTGCACTGAAATCTATTAAAAATGTGTATTATTTGCTACATGAATTCTACATTTAAAATTAATAAAAGGTAAATATTTAAAAATATGTAAAAATGTAACCAGAAGAAAATTAATAGCTTGAATAACAAAATTTAGAAAAGATTTCTGAAATAATCTATGATTAGACAGGTGTAAAGTATCAGCTGAAGTGCAGCAGGGGCACCAAGTTTCCATGTCTGTATGGGAAATAACTACAGTACATGACAGAGTATAAAAAAAAATAAATAAATCGTGGTTTAAAAGTGACATAGAGTTTTCATTTGATGAAAGAATATTCAGAAAGCCTTAATCAGAATACTGCTGAGTTTTTAGTATATTTCCTTTTTATTTTTTGACATTTTACATTATCAAGTTTACCTGAATAATTTTAAAGTTATTTTTCATAGTACCTAGCTTGTCACATAAGCACATTTTGTTAAATAAGCAAAGCTGCATGCTGAAAGTGATACATCTTTACACTGGTTTTCTGACGGTTGGTCTATTTCTGTGATTTGCTATTTACTAAAGAAAAAAATGCCCCAACAGCTACCATGAAACAAATCACTCTTCAGTTTTCTAAGGTGTGTTCTCACGTGATTGCTCTACAGTGTCAAAATGTCCTGATTTTGAACTTCATATAAATTCCCATTCTGTTCCACCTCCTCTTTTGCAGTATTCAAAGAGGCCAGACGACCCACGCTGTCTTCCTCTGATGATCGACTACACTGATAATGCAGAGATCACAGCAAGGGCAAAACTGATCCACAAAAACTGTTCTAAAAATAATAACGTAGCCTGCGAGTTCCATTTCATTATAAGCACGCTCAGCTATCTCTAACACTGCCTGTATGAATTAACATTTTGCCATCTCTCATAGGAATAATTTTATTTACCATTGGAAAGGGTTGCATAAAGATGCAATATTCACCAGAAATAGTAGCACAGCTCCAGAATATAAAAAGACAAGCCGTAGCATTTGAGGAATTTTACGAAGATAAAGCCAACTGGTATTTATACAGTATACTGCCGTTTAAAGCGTGTTTTTTCATATATTATAAAATTAAGCCCCAGCCTCAAACGGTGAGACGTTATTGTTAACCAAATATGATATTCAAGGAAACAGAGATGGGACAAGTTCATATATATGATAAAAGGCAGGGCAGGTTTAAACTGCTTGTATGAAAAATAATAGCTCTACTACGTGTATTAAAATTGAGATACAAAGAGAAAAGCCAGGCATTAAAGATCACCAGGCTGACAGTGCCCCAGGGCCCCTTCAAGGCTGGGCTACATCCCAGGCCTACTGCAGTATTCCCGGTATTTGTTATATATATGGCCACATTAGATGATCTGGAAGTTATTGGAGATAAAATATATCAAACTAAATATGTCTAATTTAATTATATGATAGTTTTGATTGGCTGTTATGTGTGCAAAAGTTTGTGGCAGAGGAAGGAATAGCCTCCAGGGAGTACAACGTCTGTCACTGGGATAGAATGACAATACCTCAGGACGCCTTGTAGCGTGTGCTCTGCTAGCAGCTCCACCCACATAGGGTCTGTGGAGAGGAGGTGTGCATCACTTACACACGCATGTCCCTCCAGGCTCACACCCACACTCATGCTACACACACACACACACACACGCATGTATAACCACTGACATACTTACACACATGCACACATGAACGTCCCCACGTTCTTTCCAAGGCCAGGGAGGACCATGACACAAGCCTTCATGATGAAGATGAACTTTGAATGGGTTTGAAAGATAAGGACTTTTCTGTCTAAGGCTAGAGTTGACCATTCCTCAGTGGGAAAACAGTGCTTCAGCACTGGCGCCCGACCCTGAGAGCATCTCAACGTCCGTGAGAGCCACCTCACATCAAGAACAAGGCATGAAGGGCAAGGGGACAGCAGGGACACAGCATCTGGTGGTGGTGAGAACCCAGAAAGGCCTTTGCCCCCTCTGCCAACCCTCCCCACAGTCTCCCTACTCACTCTTCCCTTGACAGCTTCTCACTTCAAGAAAACTGACATCATTTTGGAGACTTTTTTGTCTTCTAAAGTGTAGGGTGCACAGGGGCATGGGTTTTGCCCGCAGGCTGTGTTCATTAGTGTGAATTCCTAGTTTCTAAGACAATGAGTGCCTGGCATAAAGGAAGTGTTCCATAAATGTGTCCAAGTTATAGATAAAAGCAGGAATAAATCACATTTTGGGTTCAAATTCTGGCTTGGTTATTACGTAGCTGTATGACAGCTGCAGACAGGTAGACCCCTCTTTACTTTGGGTCTTACTTTAAAAACTGGAAATTAGTAGTAACTGAAATGCTAGTAATGATTGTCTCCTGATCTGTCAGGGAGTAAATCACACATAAAAACCACCTAGCAAAGTAAGTGCCCAGTAGGCGCCAGTGGCGGTGAGGAGGTTACCCGGACAGGCAGGACCTTTGGTGATGGTGGTGGTGGGTACAATGGTGGTGCGACTTTTCTTTCTAGGGAACCAGAAGCCAACTTCTCCGTCGGTTACGGTGTGTTTCCCTGTTTTCTACTGGAGTTGGTGGCCGGGCGCAGGCAGAGCAGAGCTGCTCATTTTCAGCTCCACTGAAATCTTTTGTTTCGTGGTATGTTTTTAATAATAACCACAGTCATTTCCACTGATCTTGGTACCTCCCAAAGTGGAGACCTACAGATTCATAGAACCATCTTTTCCCCTATTCTCTCCCACAACTCTCCAGTAGGAATTCTAAGGCAAAAAATGAGCTTGCTCCAACAAAAGCAGGTTTGCCAAAAAGGAACAGCTCATGCTCTAAGACTCATCCAGAGCTAAGGGGTGCGCCTTCCCAGTGGGAAGGATTGTGGAGGGGAGGAGCACATGTTCCCCACCCGTCCTGCCCCGAGTGCATGTGCACTAAGCGGGTAGGATACTGTCCCTCTCCAAAGCCACTGTCCCTTCGCTCCCCTCATCAGCTCAGCCTGTGTTAGTTCCACCAGGGAACCTTAAGCATCAGCTTTGTCTAAAGAGCCTTTTAGCAGAGAGGCGAGCGTGGAATGAGACACCTCTGAGTGCAGAAAATAAACCATCATGAGTAGTTCAACTGTCCTGGCACCACTTTGTAATTTGGGCGACACAGCTGGGGAATTTCTTACAGGCATCCTGGGAACTTAACGCCTTTGGAATATGGTAAAGACCAAGTGTGCTCCTCCTCTTCACATCACTTCAGGTCCACCCGAGAGGACATCCTGTCGGCTAGCTGACGGTGTGTGAGCAGAATGCCTGTGCTCCCCGGTGACACAGGAAGATGCCTGCACACAGAAGCCATTATGGAGATACAGGCTCGCACCATTATCTTGACAGCAAAGCCCTTAAGTCTTTAATAACGCAGCGCATTGCCCACCGTCCCTAGCTGTTGGCCCGTCTGAAGACGATGTCACTTTGAAGGAACTCGCTTTCTCCTCACCCTGAAGGACGTGTCCTTCCTTTCTTATATCTTCTCATTGCACCTGTCCCTGGGAAGTAAGAGGCACATCATAGGCGGCGTGGAAAAGACGCTCTGTGACTGTGGCTGCAGCAGGACTCTGAGTAACACATCCCTGGAGTCGGACTGGCCACTTCCTAATTGGACACAGTGGCTCTATTCCCACTCCTGTGCCCAGATTTAATGCAGACAAAGCTCCTCACCCCACTGCCTGGCCCCTGGCCGGTCGCCCATCATTCTACCAGACACACACGGTTGCAAAGAAGCAGCCTCTCGCTGGCACTTACTCAAAGGTCAGAAAACTCCATGGGAGTCGGAGGAAAGGAAATGTCAACCTGGGAATTACTGGATGTGTGTATGTGCAGAAGGCCAAATCCTTTACAAGATAAATATCACAGACAGGGAAGTGCTCAGGGACCTTGGTGTTTTCACAGTTTACTGTGAGATTTATAACATCCACGCTGTTGGCGGCAGCTGTCCATGCAGCATTCAAATATCTCCAGGCTCTGCTTTAATTTATTTTTCAGCCCCACACTTACCCCTCCCCCCATCTCCTTTCTGCATATTTCTGGGAGTTGGGACAGAGATTGACTCAGATTAGATTAAACATGAGCTACTGGAACACTTAACTGTGGCCAGGAAATTAGAGTTCGTTTCCTTAACAAAATTAATAGCTTCCTGAAATGCTTAGTGAAAGGGGAAGACTGGAAAATTACTGTTTATTAGCTACGGCCAGAATAAAGCAAAATAAAAAAGAACACCAAGGCCTCTACCAGCACCACCTCAGCGATAACAAGAAGAAGAAAAACACATTATTGCATTCCACTGGGTGACTACAATTTGGGAAACGGTGCATCTGAATATTCACTAGAAAGTTTACAGAGACACCTCCTCCAGGTCACGTGTCTAACAAGCAAGCGCTTCTCCACCTCGCCCCGAGGACGCAGAATCCAGGAGGGGTGGGCAGCTGAGAATGGCTGGACAGTTCAGACTTTGGAATCACACAGAACACCAGGTAGACTCCCTGTGCCACTACTTACCTATTTCTGATCTACATGGTCTTACGCGTGGTCAGTTAGAAATCACTGAACTTTCCAAAGCCATAGTTACTTAACTTGTAAATGGACGTGAGAACAATGCCTTCACCATGGGACAGTGGGGAGGATGAAATGGGGGCTGCAGGTGGTGCACTTAGCCCAGTGCTCACCCAGTCTGCAGCCCTGGACTCCTTTTTCTTAGACAGGGTCTTGCTGGGGATCAGTGGAATGACCATAGTTCACCGCAGCCCCAAACTCCTGACCCAAAACGACCCTTCTGTCTCAGCATCCTCAGTAGCTGGGACTCCAGGCGACGGCCACCAAGACAGGCTATTTTTTTTTTTTTTTTAATTTTTTGTAGATTGGGTTCTTTCTATGTTGCCCAGGATGGTCTCAAACCCTATGCCTCAAGTGATCTTCCTGCCGTGGCCTCCCAAGTGCCACGGTACAGGTTCATGCTGCAATCCCACCTCTGGACTTCCAAAAGGAATTAGAAACTAATAAAATATGGTGCTGCGGATGACAGCCGTAACTAACGTCAGAGCTTCAGACACCTGCGGGGCATCCAGATGAGCCCATTCCTGCAGGCCTCTGTGTGTCAGTGGGCCAGAATGAGCTAAGAGTGTGGACTAGATGCCCTTTGAGGTAACTAGACTCTGGGGAAGATAATGGTGTCTTTCTACAAAGAGCCATTATAGACCCTTAGTGTCTACAAAACGCTCCCTTAACAGGATGTAGATGTTAAGTGTTTGGGGTTTTGAAGGCTAACCAGAGGCCAACATAGGAAGTAGAATTTTTGTGTAAGCTTCTTAACATTTCTTTATGTATGACAGAATAGACTCAGATAAATGTCTTGATTTACTTTCTTCTGAACAGAGAAAAATCAGTCAAAATGAATTCTTTTTATTTCTGTGTTCAAGTTAATAAAAATGTTGCGGTAATTGGAAAGACAGTGAGAACTTGCCAATTTTAAAATGATGCTGACTTCCAGAAAAATGCCAGACATTGACAAGCATTTGTCACAGGCACCCAGGGGCGAATCGGATCATGACATGAAGTTGTGAGATGCTCTGGTGACATGTGATGAGCTGAAATTTCTACAGATTTATCTAATATTTCAGTTGTATTTCAGTCCTTATGTTCAGGTAAACCAAACAGCAATCCTCCGCATTATCTTCAGAATTAGAGGAGTTGTGATCATTTTAGGTCTTACCTTCAAAAGGAAACCCTTTATGCTGTGTGGAAATTCCTTAATCGTTAGCCAATCCGTTTGAAACAATACTGTACTGCATTGCTTTTACGTGGCAGTATTTCATGGAACTTATGTAATCACGTCTGCAATAGGGCACTACCTCCCGGTGCTTTGAGCAGTGATTTTCTCCCCTGCGCCGTTCAGAAAGGAAACACCATCGCATTTTAATTGCTCTGGACCTATGTGCCAGCTCCAAGCATATTTTTAAAGATCAGTGGACCACAAAGCTCAGAAGTTTTTCTTCATGTCCCTCATCAACAAATGGATCCCTAATTTCCATATGATTAAGACAAAAATGTGTCTTTAGTAAGGGAGTTGCCTAATTTCCTAGAGAGACAAATATAAAAAACACAAAACAAGACATGTTACCAAGGGAAAATTTAATTTCTACTGCCATAGGAATAGGAAAGAATGAATTTGCCATATTTAAAAGGTATAATTTGCATTTTTCTCCCCATCCACTAAGAAAAATTTAGAAATATATCTGAGTTCTGATTCTGGTTCTTCTTTCCTGCGTACAATCATGTGCCTTCCCAAAAGTTCAAATGTACTGTTGTTAACCAAGTCCCAATCATTAGAGAAGCTTAAAAAAATTACAATTATAGGGAAAAATATCACTGATGTCAAGAATATATTCTCTTATTCTGAGGTAAGATATTAAGACAAAAATGTGTGACCATTTCCCCAAGGACAGGTATAGAAATATAACAAAAGAAAACATTATAAAAATTTCCACCCTCCTGCAAACACCTTTTTGCTTGAAATCATGTTTGTAGAATCCCCGTGTCTACAAAAATTAGAAGAAACTGGCCACATATTGTCCAAAGTGAAAACATTATAAAAATTTCTACCCTCCTACAAACACCTTTTTGCTTGAAATCATGTTTGTAGAATCTCCGTGTCTACAAAAATTAGAAGGAACTGGCCACATATTGTCCAAAGTGAGGTTAAGAAAATTGTAGTTGGGCATCTACACAGTGTTTTCCCTGAGAGAGAAAAATAAGAAGGCACAGTTTCTTCCTGCCCCACCCTGGACCGGCCCGGTGAAGCCATCGGAGTTTGGCTGCAATTGACAGAGCCAGGGCCTTTCAGAATGTACACCAATCTCATTTCCAGGCTAAAATCAACATTGTTTTTTTTTTTTATTATGTAGCATTACATGTAATATGGAAAAAGAATGGCAAAACAAGTTGTCTTTGTCTTAATGTGCTATAATTCCCCTCTCTGACATTTTAAAAATCAAATTATAATCTCGTTTTCAAAGGTAAGACTCACTGATTTTTCTTTTTTTTTTTTTCAGGCCAGGCATGTAACCATCTTTGAGTTCAAATTTCTTCAACTACAAAAACAAAACATGTGAGTAGCAGTCTTTCTGTGCATTAGGCAATACGGACTGTCGACTCCTTCAAAGTTGAAAAGTTAGATGTAACCAAGGTCATTGAGAATTCTTTTCTGATGCACACATCTCCAAGACAGAAAAAAAAAAAAAAAAAGAAAGAAAAAGAAAGAAAGAGAAAAAGAGAAGAAATAAAAAAAAAAATAACTATAATCAATAAATGACAAAACTAGAAAGGAACACACAGACAGTTTGTGAGGTTTTCACCAGGAGCTCCCCAGCCTTCCAGTGTGCAGAGGAGGGAACAGCTGATGGAAGGATTGATCTCTATAATACCTGCCTTTCTCTTTACTGTGGAAAGGGATGGGGGAGCAGGAAAAGCCCCGTTTACTTGTGCACTCAGATGACTCAGTGGTCTGCTAGCAGCACAGGAGGATGCACTCAGCAGGCTTTTGTTATTTTCCCTTGAAAAACAGGGTTTTCAGGTGCTTTGCCCCGTAGTTGTTCAGAGATGAACTTGATGGACCTAATTTATGCTAACGAGGGATCTCAGGCTTTGCATTTTGAAGGCCTTGGGATATTATTCATTCATTTGTTTGTTTGTTTGTCTTTAATTTTCAATGGCCTTTGCCCCCAAAGGGGTCATTCAAGTGAGAAATACCCATAATGTTGCTTCGGGTTGGTTCTGTGGCTCTGCTGCATCCTAGGTGCTAAGTTCTTCAACATGTTCCTATAAACCTTTGTGGACCCTCAGGTGCCTTGCAAAAATAAGACAAAGAAAAGGAAGGGAAGGCAAGGGGAAGGGAGGGGAGGGTAGGGGAGGGGAGGGGAGGGAAGGGAAGGGGACTAGCATCGTGAGACACTGGAAACGCCCACTGCATACATGCATTCACATATTTTACCTGATTCCAGAGCTTAAGTCCAGTAAGAGGCTCTGCAGAGTCCTGAAGGGAAGACAATTAAAGGATGATTCAAGAATTTCATGCAACAAATAAGATGCACCATGATGTGAAATACACACTCACACGATTTATAAACTATAGGATGAAACAGTGTGAAAAGTCAGGGAAGCTGCAAATCGAGAATGTAAGTCCACAGCAGCAGACACGGACACCTCGCTATTTCCCTGGTCAGAAGCATCAGGAAAGCCTGGGAGGAGACCTGGCGAGGTCTCCATGGTGAGACTCATTCCAAGTCCAAGCTGCTCTCACGCAGAATGACCAGAGGTCAGGCTGCCAGGGCAGGGCGGCGTGAGGCAGTCTGGCACACGCGATTGTTCCACCAGAGTGAGGATTTCCTGTCTGGGTAAAGAATGGCCCAGCCAGGAACAGGAAGGGGCTGCGGGAAAGCTCTGCACATGTTAGGAACCAGCTCTTAGTTCACGCGGATGACTTTGTTCCTGCAGGGATTTCCTTTGCCCTTGTCCCCAAGAGTGTACAAGTGTCAATTTAGAATTAAATGTGACACTTACTTTTTAAAAGGCAGTCGTAGTCAGGAGCTTCGTTTAATTGGATGCCGTGATTGTGTATGCAGTTTGGAATCCTGTCTGTAGGATTAAGGAGCTCCTTCGTGACTCCTCTGTGACCGGGGCGGTTCGGGATTGCTCACCTAGCTGTGGGGCTGTGTACAGTTCCTGCTCTGTCCAGGGAGTAGCAGACAGCAGGGAAGTAAAGGAAGAAGCAGGGCACCCAGGACCACGTGGCTGTGATGAAGGCTTCATCTGGGAAAATCCCACCACTGGCTAAGCTGATCTGGATGAATTCCAAGACAAGAGCTGATCAGCAGGGACTCACTTTTGGGAATTACAACCGCCAATAAGTCGATTACAGAAAGATTTAGTAAACTTGTTTTGGTTTGAAACACCGAGGGCCTCATACAGCTTGACTGGTTCAATCATTTTGAGATCTAATCCCATGTAGATGTAGGTGCTGGTTTTGAAGATGGGCGCCCTTGGAGTTGAGCACTGTTGATACTTTGTGTTCTGGCCAGTTCTCATAAGCAGTCGGTGGCTTATTTGTATTAGTATTAGGAGCACTGCTGTTTCCTGCACATCTATGAGTCATTCGCCCTGACTGCTGGGTGGAGATATTGATTCTTTTCAGTTCTTTGATGAGACAGAGGTAAAGGGAGGGAAATCCTGATAATTTAAGAGAGAACAGCAAGAATTTGTGCTGCAGCTGTGACTGTTATGAACTAGCTGTGTGACTTTGAACAAGTCCTACATGTTAATTCCCTCATCACTCGTGACTGTAAACTTGATTGCCTGTTCCAGGATGTCATTACAGTAGAGGGGGCTGCTATCAAATAATAGGTATAGGACAGTAACGTAACTCAGAACAGCTTTGGGCAAACCAGACATAGAGGCAGCTTTTTATCAATAATCTGGTCGTCATTCACGTAGAAACTTTGTCCCTTACATTCACAAAAATACCTATCTGTTTTACACATTGTGATTCCAATTTTGATTTCATTTGGCATAAAATTTTCCCCAGTGAGAAAGACAAACCTGAAAATCACAAATCCAGTGCTCTAGAGAATAAATGTTCTCTGCTGTCACCAGCACCATGGATCTCTCTTTAACACCATGGCCTGTAGGAAAAACAGAAGCCAAGTTTCAAAATCTGGGCAGCTACCTGTGGTGCCTGAAGTGTGTATACGAGTGTTAGCAGACGGTGGGCGCGGCTGCGGTGTGCAGGAACACAGGGTTAGGCTGTACCGAGGGCTGTGACAAAGCAAAGCCCCGGGAAACACTGGAACATCTACCACTTGCCAGCAGGGGCGAAATACAGGCAGCAACAGAAAATAAGTTGTCCCTTTCTCTTTCTGAGAGAGAAAGAGAGAGACAGAGACAGAAAGACAAAGAGAGAAAAACAGAAGGTGGGGGGAGAAGGAAAGAGCTTGCCCACTGGCCCAGAGAGGCTGCGATAAATCATCTAAACCTATGGTCCTGTTTTGAGAGAAAAAGTGAGCCTTGGTTGATTTCAACCAGTCGTACATTCTTATCTCTCTCTCTCTATCTTTCTCTCCTTTGTTTGCTTTTCTATTTCTGCCTTTCTCATTTATTTCTGTCTCCTATGTACACCTAGGGCATAGCTCAAGGCAAAATTCCAGGAATATAAGCCCCTCCAGGGTAGGAAACTTCTGTTTTGTTCAACTACAGCACTCAGCACGCTACCTGGAACATAGCATATTTTCAAAAATAAGTATTTGCTGTGGGTAAAGAATTAACTAAACTGAAAACCCAATAAGACAAGAAGTCTGACTGCTCAGAAAAGATGAAGGTGAAGTGCACAGAAACAGAAGTTGACAGCAAGGCCGGTGCGCGCTCACCCCTCTCCAGCCCTGTGCCTCCATCCCCTGCCATGACCTCGTCCTCCTGCCACTTGAGACTTGACGTGTTCCTTTTAAACAGGGTTGTTTGGCAAATTTTCTATGCAAGAACCTCAAACATCAAATTAGAGAGGTTTACATTCATTTCCTCTAAATTTCATTTATTTATTTTTTGAAACAGAGTCTCACTTTGTCACCCTTGGTAGAGTGCTGTGGCATCACAGCTCACAGCAACCTCAAACTCTTGAGCTCAAGTGATTCTCTCGTCTCAGCCTCCCAAGTAGCTGGGACTACAGGGCGCCCGCCACAACGCCTGGCTGTTTTTAGAGATGGGGTCTCATTCTAGCTCAGGCTGGCATCAAATCCATGAGCTCAGGCAATCCACCCGCCTTGGTCTCCCAGAATGCTGGGATTACAGGTGTGAGCCACTGAGCCTGGCCTCTAAGGGCTTTGGGATAAGCTCAGAGAAGACTGTGACATGGGTGCTTTTAAGGGGCAGGATTTAATACTTCGTAGTCCATATGTCCTCAGGTTGAAAATCGGTATACATTTTAAACATGGTTTATGCTTTGGATTTTCTGTGACCTTCCTTATAACTCTTAACAATTTAATTTGGGTCTGCCCGTACGTCAGTGACAGCCAGTGGTGATGAGAGCAACCCTGAGTTCACACCCACTGAATTCTTACTGTGTGCCAGGTGTTGTGGGAGGCACCTGAAGCATCTTGCTGAATCTTCCCAATCCTCCTAAGAGATAGGCATGTTATTTATCTGGTGTGAGGAAGAAGGAGGCTCAGACAAGGCTGCCTTTTTACAGGAAAAATCTAAGTGGGATGAGGCAAAGAATTGTGTCCTGCAGGAGACTAACGCTTGATTTAGGGGAACGGGGAGAGTGTGTGATAAGGGTCAAAGGAGAGTCGTCATCCTCCCAGCTCCAGCCCTGCTGACCTTCCATGTCAAGGTGAATGATGCCTTTTGGAATTAATTCTTTGATTCTCTTACCTTGCACTTTCTTGTCGTCCTTAAATCATGGAATTGTAGCCTGAGAAAAGGTCCATTAGAGCCAGCTTGCCCATCTTCCCAGACCAGAGGACACCAAGCCAGAACAGCAGGGGGGCAGGTTTTGAAACAGCTGCGTGTCCCGCACATTCTAACAAGGATGCTTCACAGCAATGCCAGGAAGCCTTAATGCCCCAAAGAGTTCTTCCAGTACTTTGCGTATTTGTATTATCCGATTCACCATAGAACTGAAGAGAAAATAGATAGACTAAGAGAGGTTTTTCCCCAGGTAAATAAGAAAGTCAGTGGCAGAGCAATGAATCTTACCAAGACGTATTACTGATCAACGACACGTAAAAACTTCTAGGTTCTAATCAGCTTTAATATAGAACTTCTAAAAAGTGCAATCTTAGTTAGTAAAATTATAAAGTAATATGAAGATAAATTTCTAAGTATGTGATTTAATCCTGTGAACCTTGTACATAGTTATAAGGATACTTATTGTTTTCCCCTTTTCCTCAAGATGTTTTATTCATCTGGTTTTCACATCAAGGTTAAGCAGAACTTGAGCTCTCCTAACACATCCACTTCCATGTGCCCAAGGTGAGATGTAACATGTGCTCTGTTCTTCAGCCCGAATTAAACTTTTTAACCATCCCAAGGACAATGAGAGAAGAAGAAATGGAAAACTTAACAATTTTAGAAGGAATCAAAATATAAACTAAAGAATTATCTGATTTACATACTAAATCTGCAGAGTGAAGTACAATGTAGAAAAATGAGCCATAATTGTTTTGGGAAATGTTCCAGAGACACCAGAAGGACCTTCCTTTCAATAAATTATTATGACTTTCCTCTCTTTGTTGTTTCTTTATATATTGTAATTACGGTATTGATTACCTCCGAAGGATTCATCCCTGACAAAACGCACATGACCCGCTCTGCCTGGTCAAGTCAGCAAACACTACATGTTATTGATCCCTAAGCTTTGTACCAATTAGTAACCATGGAATAACCAATCACACATTCTGGGATTATCTTTAGATCTTTTGGATTTATGAGAATTGCTTAATGTTAATGAGGAACTCACATTTCCTAATGTAGGTGGAAGGTTTCATTAGCTTAGCAGTGAGCTAAGATCACTATCAACCTTTAAGCTTTTTATATCCCTTAGGAGACACAAACAAGCAGGACCTGTAAATGAAATAGGCTTAGCATTCATACCTTCCACTGATCCAGTACCTTAGAGCTTTAAAGCAATCCTACTAACTCACTTAGTGCTACATCCAGAATTTCCTCCAGGTGAACCTCTAATCAGAAGCATTATTTTATAACCACATTATAAGCAAATGTAAGTTTCAGTTATAGATTATTAGAAAACTAATGGACAAGCCTGAGCATTGAACATTGTAGCCCCCCCCCCCCATCCTCCATCTTACATTTTCAGGCCAATTGAGCACTCATTAAATGCCCATCCATGTATTTGTTGAATTTGCATTTATTGTTCTGCTACATTAAAGCACCATCCTTAATCTTTAGTTGCTTTTCAATGAATCACACTTCAGTTGAATGAATCAGCTCAGATCAAGAAGGAGTATCTGATATTCAATCCAGGTACTACCCCTTAGGTCCAAAGAACTTTCCATGTTGGAGGGGTCCTTTCCAGAAATCCAGGGACCAGGAAAATATTATTTTTCTTCAAAAGGTTCAAGTCTTATTTTCATACTCTAACCATTTCCTCAGAGTACTAATGTCTTTTAAATTCACATACATTCATTTTGTTCTTTTAAAATACCTTTAGAATAAACTCAATATGCATTTATTTAGAGGCATCAGGGAATCCACTCTAGTGATTAAGAGTTCAAGGTCATGTTTGCTTTTATAGCAATGACATTGTTTCTTTGAATAAGAGCATTGCAGAGCTGGCCTGCCACACACTGGAGGTTGTATTCCAGCTCCTTCTCAAACACAATGAGCTTTTCCACTTAAATTATTATTATCATCATCATTACCATTATTACTATTATTATTATTTTGCTGGTGGAGGACTGAATAGAGCAATAACTCTCTAATCGGTGGAGACTTCGTGTGCTAAGAAAACAGTCTAGAAGGATCTCAAATCCTTATATTTTACAATAAATTTAAATGGATGTAATTTGGTCATGCACACGTGCACACATGTGTGTGTATACACACAAAAAACCTAAACTATTGGCCTTCCTTGGTGTCTAAACAAATTAACTCTTTTGAAAAGAAAATGTCAACATATAGCTAGAATCACTTATATTTTTATATATTACGATTCAAAAATTGTAGTGCTAGAAAAACTAATTATTATTATTATTTTTTTTTTATTATAGATAAAAATATGCACCATAGATGTGGCCCAACCCATCATCCTCCCTCCCCCCTCCCTTCCCCTTCCTTGGTCCTTTCCTCATAGTCTTGTGGTATAGTTGGGTTATAGCCTTCATGTGAAAGCTATAGTTTAGCTTCATAGTAGGGCTGAGTACATTG
>CAUYPK010150603.1:0-14722 GCA_963574355.1 Loris lydekkerianus | reverse complement strand
GGTCCCTCCTCAGAAGCAGCATAACAAAATCCAAACTTGGCAAAGAGCCACAGTATACAAAATAATGATAAGAGGCAAAGAGCTGAAATTCATTTTGGCCGGGAGCCGCATGCGGCTCTAGCTGCGTGTTCGCCACCCCTGCTCTAGTGCAACGTGGGCGGACAGAGGAATGAGAGATGGGGAGAGGGGACAAAGGAGGGGGAAAAAGGGTCATATTGAATGGCACACCTTTTATGAGCAGGACTCAATTACAAGAGAGACTTTACCTAACAACCACAATCAGTGTAATCTAATTCTTTGTACCCTCAATGAATCCCAACCAATAAAAAAACAAAAACTATGAATCTTTAATAAATTTCTTATTGGTTTAGAAATTTAACTGAATGGTAACTAAAGAAAAGAGAATTGTTAGATTATAATTGAGAGTTTTAAAGAATATTAAAATCATCTCACAATTAGGAAACTTTTAGAATGAAAAGAAAAAAGTAAAGAATTCAAATTATCATGCCATGACATGCATTATTTTATTTTCTCCATGATTATTTATTGTGTACCTATAATAGAAAGTACTTTATCAGAGTTTGGGATATGGTAATAAAACAGACAAATCTTACATTTTAGAGAGAGTAAACTTTTTTTTCACTCTGCATTTTATTATATATTTGATCTGATTTATTAAGTTTTTCTTCAAATTTCAACTTACTTAAATTTCAACCTGTTTTGTTTCTATTAATAGTTGTACCTCTTGAGGTTGAATAATCTCCCTTAATTTCTTTTACTTCTTTTTTTTTTTTTTTAATTTCAGGATATTCAGGGGTACATGAGTTTTGTTTACCTACTTAGGTTTTTTGCACAAAATGAGTCAAGGTAATAAGCATGCCCCCTACCCAGGCAGTGTGTACCTTACCCAATAGGTATGAATTTACCCATCCCTTCTGCTCCTCCCTCTCAGTTTGATTTTCATTGTGATTTACTTCCATATGTACACTTAAGTATTGATCAGTAAGTTCCAAGCTGATTGAGTACGTGTTTGTTCCTCCACTCCTTTGATGTTTCACTTGGAAGAATGGTCTGCAGTTCCATCTAGGTTGTCACAAAAGATGCTAGACCGCCATTTTTCTTTATGGCTGAGTAGTACTCTGTAGAATGCATATCCCACATTTTATTTATCCATTCATATATTGGTGGGAACATGGGTTGTGTCCACATTTTGTGGTTATGAATTGTACTGCTATAAACATTTGAGTGCAGGTGTTCTTTTTATAAAATGACCCTTTCTCCTTTGGCTATATACCCAGCAATCTGATTGCTGGATTAAATGGTAAATTTATTTTAAGTTCTTTGAGGAACCTCCATATAGTTTTTCATACAGTTTGTACTAGTTTTCCGTCATACCAACAGTGTACACGAGTTCCTCTCTCCCTGCATCCAACCAGCATCTTTTTGTTATGAGCCATTTTTGTTGGAGTTAGATGATATTTCATTGTGGTATAATTTGCACTTCCCTAGTAATTAGAGATGTTGAGCAATTTTTTCATAATCATCACAGTTTTGGGGGGGGGATTATGACTTTGAAAAGGAATTACACAACGAGGAGAAGATTTTGCAGCAAAAGAAAAATTACCACTATAAATATTATACATATACATACATACACACACGTATGACGTGAGATAGTTTATAGAAAAGACAAATCTGTTACAACTGGGAATGCCAATCATGATAGTTTGACAGCAAGTTTTTCAACCTTGATAATTTGAGAACTTCCTATTGCAGAATATTAATAAGTTATTAATGATCCAGATGTTTAACATGAAAAAGGGAATTGGAAATGAATGTAGAGGAATACAAAATACTCAAATTTATTCTCTCATCATTTTCTGCTAGGGCTAATGATGGCAAAAAAGGCTAACTGGTTAAAAGCATTCATGATGCATGTTATTATTTTCTTTTATTCCTTCCTCCTGCCCCAGATTGTACAATAACCTTTACATCATGGGGTAGTATTGTTTGGAGGCCAGTTACAATACCTTACTACAAAAGTAAAGACTAGAAAATGCAAAATAAAAATTGAAAATTAAAAACATCATCATAAGCTGTTATATGGCTTCCTGGCCCGATCTCATAAACTAAATAGATTTGCCTAACATGTATATTAAAAGACCTTCTTTTATTTATCTTCCCTGACATAGTGTAGCAAAAGAGCCAATGTTAGGCTCAGGAAACTGAATTTTATTTCCCTGGGTGAACATGATAGTTAGGTTGGAACCACTGATGGTGGTCATTTTGGATTATTGTTATACCAGGTCAGACAATTAAGTTCTTGAACTCATTCTAGGAAAAGTGCTACACATCTCGTTGCTGAATACCACTGTGGTCACTTTTGAAGTATTCCCCTTGGGAAGCTATGCACTGACACCCATACCTAGTCTACCCTTCAAAGCAATTTGGAACTCATTTTTGAGAATGACCATCAGAACTGTCATCATATGAGGTCTGATCATGAAATTTATAAACTCATCCTAGAAAAAGTGCTTTAAAAGGTAGACTAGGCACTGGACTCAGGGCACAGCTTCCCAAAGGGAGTACATCAAAGGTGACCATAGTGATATTTAGCAATGAGGTGTAGAGCACTTTTTCTGGGATGAGTTCCATAACTTCATTGCCAAATCTTATATATCTTGCAATTCTAAGAAAAAGAATCTTAGCTTGTTTGGAAAATCAAGAGATACTGAACATTAAATAGAAACAAAGCTTCTTGTATTTCCTTTGCAAAGAACATCATGGTGGTGAAAAATGGACAGATCTATGAGGGGATTACCAAATATTTCAGTTTATAAAATCTACACAGTGGTAAAAGTTGGATCTCGGTACTGTCCATTTAGTAGCCAATAAAATCTCATAAATCTGTGAAGAGCCTTTCTGAAGGATCTGTGAATTTAAAAACCTCTACTCACATTAATACTCATCTGAAAGCAGAATTGTGTTGCTAAGGACATTAAGAGCAGTAGTGTTCCTTGACAAAGAGATCTCAAGAAACATCCAATACTTCCTATATACAATTAAAATTCATGCATACAAAGTCTAGCTCAATTATTACATTACTGGGGTTTCCCTGACCACCCCAATCCAGTCCGTCTCATGAAAGGCAGAAGTTGTTCTTTTTTTTTTTTCCCACAATTGATGTTCTATTAATACTTTACATGTGTCTGCATTATTCTTGTTATATAATTAAGTGTTAAACAAAAAGTAACCTGCCTACAGCCAGGCAAAGAGTAAGGTGTTTGATAAATATTTTGGAGTGAATTAAATCTAAGGTGAAGCAGAATACAAGTTACTTTCACCAGTGCAAGCTAGTTGTGAAAATGTGATTTTCAAGAGAGAAATTCTAAACAGCAAGGATAAAATTAGGTGAATCTCTGAGCTTAAGATGTTAATGAGAGATCACCACACTTGTGTCTGTCAATAGCAGTCATTCTAACTGAACAAGAACTTAGGTGAAGGGAAAGCATTATCTAATACAAATCAATCTTTTAGGACATATGTGCTCAACCAGATGACAATCCTAAAAGTGAAAAGCAAACAATTCTCAAATAGTCATGCTTACAGCAAAAATACTTACAATTGACTCTAAACATTAACAAAACACAAATGACAAAAATGAAAGCCTTTGAAAGGAGATAACCAAGAATGTTTTTTAATATGGTCTAAGAAACAACATTTCATAGTTTGTGGTTTTGATTGCCTTTGTATATTTAAGCTGCAAAATTATCTAAGCCTATTTGAAATAGTTATCTAGGGGGCCCAATCCTATGCCACTTTCAGTAAAGTTAGAGGGTGATGATATACTGGTATCATTGTTACTAACACCTTCTCATCACGATTGCTAATAGGTATGAGACAGTCTTCAATGCCATGCTTCACAAAGCAGGTAACAGATGCGTTGGGTTCAGAGCTTCCTTCCTAAATTGAATTTCTGTCAAGAAAGCAACAGCAACAAATCAAAGATTCTATGACAAGCCAGGACTTCAAAGTGCAACTAGAGAGAATTATTCTCCCACACTGTCATCAATACACATTCATGCAAGACTTTCTATTGTCTTTATTAACTACCAGCAGGATAATTCCATCACTCTGCAGTCATTCAGATTACATTATTAATACCTATGACAACTCTTTGTAGGTTGACCATGATTCCTTCAGTTAGCTGGCTGAAATTGTTAACAGTGTTCTTGAACTAACACAAAGCATATTATTTGAGTATGCCACCTGATATAACTACACACACACACACACACACACACACACACACATATATATATACCCATGGATAAAGAGACATAAAAGTAAAAACTGATAATACTCCAAAAAAGTCTTTTTTTAAAAAGTTGTTGTAAAATACAATTGCATTTTCTTTAAAAATTTATATAGGATGTTAAATTTTCTGGGCTAGCCTATAAAGCCTCTTTAGCTCACAATAAAGCTGAAGAGATAAATAGAATTATCATATACATTAGTCAAGTCTTATAGCACAGTCTCTCTTGTAGTTTAAATGTATCCTCTCCAAAATTCAAGTGTCAAAATTTAATGGTCATGCGGTAATATGAAATGGCGAGGCTGTAAAGAAAAATTGGACCATGAGGGCTCCCCTCTTGTGAATAAGATGAAGCCCCTCATTAAAGAGGCTCTGTGCGGTGTATGGCCTTCTTGTCCTTCCATCTTCTGCCATGTGGGGATACAGCCCTCCTCCCCTCCAGAGGAGGCAGGGACAAGGCACCATCTGGGAAGTTGAACCTGAGCTGCTTATAAGACACTGAACTTGCTAGAAATTTGATCTTGGACTTCACAGCCTCCAAAACTGTGAGAAATAAATTTTTTATTTGTAAATTACCCAGTATTTGCTATTTTGTTAGAGAAGCACAAATGAACTAAGAGAATCTCCATTGGAAAATGCACTTGGGGACAGTATAGTGCATTTCTTTCACCCCTCCTGCCATACTCTTACTAGACCATAACTCATACCAGTGGGGGGGATCACCCTTTTAATAAACACCCCATCCCCAGGAATATGGCAGCAAAGCTTTGACTGAAAGTAAAAGAGAGAAGGAAAAGTATGCATCATGCATCAGTTAAATAATAATAATACTTAAGAGGATTGACTTCCATATGTAAGGACATCTAATTCTCCCTCCACTGCCAAAGAATAAGTGAATTGCTAGTGGAAATTATTTTAAATATGTTGAAAATATTATTTCTCAGGAGTCTATTTAGAAAATAGCAATTGCACATATTTCTGTAATCTTTGCTCTATAGTTATAAAATCGAGGACAAAATGCATATCTGAATAGTTATTATGTTTAATCCAAGATTTGGTTATTACAGGTCTTAGAAAATTCAAGATAGAGTTCAAACAAATAATTTCTTACTATAGATTAAAAATATCCTGTCTTTGGTTTGCAAAAGGGATGCATTCTGAAATTGGATTTAAAAATAATTATAAAGTCCCTGAATGCTAATAGTATTAGAATCTCCAATTTTATCTTCCTAATAAAATTTTATGACATAATTGTAAGACTATTTTTCCAGTAAAGAAATTCTAGCATATACATAAGCAAAAATTACTTTACTCAGACACATCTTCTTTAGCTTCCACTGTTAAGCATCTATAAAAACCTAACTACACGTTTCAAAGTAAATTACAGAAAAAATTGAATTAATCCAACTATTGTGATATTTAATAAGGAATTAGGGAATGAAAAGTTACTAAATATCAAGCTTTGTGAGGTTGAGTGTGGCTATTCATTGCTGTTAGATTATACTAAAAGCGTAATACAATAAAAAGTCCTCCTGGAAATCAACATTGAATTCTGTTTTAAGTAATACTAAATTGAAGACATTTTTACAGTGTATTTTTTATTCTACTTCTAGACTTAAAATACATTCTCTTTCTTCCTGCATTCCACTTTGTTTAATGGTCATATAATAGGCATACTATTTTGTTAACAGTAAAAATTAAAATTTACATATAATACAAATATGAAAGAGATTAATGGAAAAACAGTCAGTTTTCTGAATCTGCCATGATGATTATTTTTTAATCAAAGACTACATGCAAGTGTTTTTAAAAATATAGAAAAACTTCAAAGCCACAATCTCCTGGTCAATTTTTCCACCAAGTCCAGCTCCTCACATGCAAATACTTGGACCTCCTCTGTTGTCACTTCTCCCCAGTGGTTAATAATATGCTATTACCTTTTAATTTGAACTTTTATTTTTATTTTGGAATAGTTAAAATGTTAACCATTGAAATTCTCTTATGTTAGATTAATATTTAGTTTATTTATATAATATTCCTTTTCCCAATATTTTTATAATACTGTTGTCAGTTACTCTATTATCTGTATATGTATATTTTAAGTGCTATACCTGAACCATTATTTCTTTTTTTTTCTTTTCTTTTTTCTTTTTTTTTTTTTTTTTTTGAGACAGAGCCTCAAGCTGTCGCCCTGGGTAGAGTGCTATGCCATCACGGCTCACAGCAACCTCCAACTCCTGGGCTCAAGCCGTTCTCCTGCCTCTACCTCCTAAGTAGCTCGGACTACAGGACCTGCCACAATGCCCTACTATTTTTTGGTTGCAGCTGTCATTGTTGTTCGGCGGGCCCAGGCTGGATTTGAACCCGCCAGCTCAGGTGTATGTGGCTGGCACCTTAACCGCTTGAGCCAAAGGTGCCAAACCGTGAACCATTATTTCTTGTTAAGTGAGCCACACAGAGTATATCTTAATTCTCTACTTTGTAAGGTAAACTTATTAATTCTTTGACCCTTCAATTCATACTCCCAACCACGTTTTATCTTCCAATTGCCTGAATTATTTATTGCTCAGTTTTTCAAGGTTAATAACATTTGTATATTTGTTATGTAATCTCAGCTGGAAAGGCTATATGATAGAAGTACCCATTGGGACTCCAATCTCATTGTCAAAAGTAGCATTTACACAATCTTTCAGTACCTTGTCTACCATAATTTTCTGTCTGAAGATGGTAGTCATATCTTTAAAGGAAAAGCATCTTGTTATATTTAAAACATGTTGAAAAAATAAAAAATAATTTGAGATATTGAAGGAATTTATCCTGACAATGTCAGAGATTATAAAAATAGATAAATAGAAGCTATGAAGTATTTCTTTAAAGTTATAAAAGGGTTTAATTTGTAAATAGAATTTCTGTATAGCACCAAGGGAATGAAATAACAATGGGATGATTCATGTCAGAATACTAAAGAGCAGGTAATAATAGTAAGAATCAATTGAAAGTAGAATGCACAGTGCTTATACCAGGCTATATAAACACTTAGCAAAGATGTTGCCAACAGGCATTCAACAAAAAAGGTCACAAAATGATGACTTTAAGACAACTAATTCTTTGAAATATGAATACAAAGAACATCAAAAGATCTTTTGATTATGAAAAGCTAGATCTATAATTACAATGTGACTATCCAGAAACATGCTTTACTTGTAATTACTACCAAGTTTATATAATTAAAAATAAACTCATTGAACAACGCCTGGAAGTAGTTTCCTATTAGTCATACCAGTGTTTCCAATGCATATTGATCCTCATGCTGAGTGAATCAAAGCCTTTAAAGTAAACAGGAATTGAGTTTTATTAGAGCTTACTTTTTATTTGTATCTTTATGTTTTCTCTGAATCTATGATTAGCTAACTATTTCACTGCTATTCATCTAGTCTATATAATGCTAGTAAATAAAAAAAATTAAAAAAACAAACAAAAAAAGAACTGCCGTCAAAGTTTATAATCAAGCAGCAACTCTTTTCTCCCTTGAAGTGTCAAGTAGGACTCATTATGTTGTATATAATCAAAATCTCAGCCAACATAGCCTAAACTAAAGGATGAAAAGGAATTCAAAAGCTCAAAATTCTCTGACTTTACATATGATTTGATCTGAATTCCTACAATGTAATTCATGAGGCATTTCCCCCCCGAATGCCTTTAGCAGATCCTTTCTAAAATTGGATTTTCTCTTCTTATCAGAAATAGCTGCACCAGTTCTAGGATTTGCAATCTAATATACCAAAGTTCAAAAGAAGGGAGTCTATATTTCTTTCATAGCTCTCAGAAAAAAGAAGCAGCTTTTTACTCAGAACATACCAGCAAGTATTTGCTATATTGCTTTGGTTCAAACTGACACAGGTGCAGGCAATTAAAGTGGGCAAGAGCTCGAACTTCACAGATTCAAATGTCTTGCCTGGTTAGGTCAATATTATTGAAATCATCTATCTATAAACAGGGGTGGTGCAGTTCTCCAGGGTGGAGATGGGGTTCTTGTACCACAAGCAGAGATAGGGCAGCAGAATGGATGCTGCCAGTGGCAGAATCCATTCAGTGTAAGTGCCCACCTGGGCAGGGTGGG
Organism: Loris lydekkerianus; assembly: GCA_963574355.1. Taxonomy (NCBI): domain Eukaryota; kingdom Metazoa; phylum Chordata; class Mammalia; order Primates; family Lorisidae; genus Loris; species Loris lydekkerianus. The sequence goes on along the minus strand of CAUYPK010150603.1, from coordinate 6,287 downwards.
TTTGCGCATGCAGGTGTCCACTGATTTAAAAGTTGAGGCAGACTAGTTCATTTAAGCCCCGTTGCTGAGACTTTTTCTAAATTTGAAAATGTGCATCTTTAATTGCCATAAAGGAGCGATGAGTTATATTTCCTGGATCCTGAGCATTAAACAAAGGAAGATGGAGAGAGAAGAAAAAAAAAAAAAAAAGAATCTTTGTCAGACTAAAGTGTTGAAAATCTGAAGAAGTGTTAGGATTTGAAATGATCAGGATAATATGATTAAAGTTGAATGTAAGGTGAAGCATTTTATCTGAACAGAAAGAGCCCTGAAGAGGAAACAGCTGCATTTCTCCTATGGTAAGTTTTTTGAAGAAAAATGAAAAACTATTTTCAATTACACTAAAAATTGACATGTTAGACATGACAAAGTTAGACATGCTAGGGGAGCAAACTGGTGGCTGAGAACAAAAGTCAACAGAGAGAAAAAAAAATGTCCATGGTATCAACATTTTTGCTTCCCTGAAATACTCATTTGTAAGAGGATGTGTTTTTTCTCCAGTGGACCTGGCTGAAGGACTGCCCTTGAGGGAGGCAGAAGTGCAGGGCAGTGGTTAAGAATGTAGCTCCAGAGTCCAACTCTTCAGGCAGAGATACTGAACATACTGGCTGTACCACTTACAAATTGTATGGCTTTAGGCGCGTTGCTTAATTTCTTTGAGCACAGGCTCTTTATATGTATGATGGTAATATTGATTAGTTCTTAGTTCATTGCATATTGTGATTGAATCACGTAAAGCCCTTAAAATAGTGCTTAACTTTCAGAAGGCCTTTAATAAATCTTAGCTAATAATATTGGAACAAACCTGAAAAGTTTATCCTGTGTCTAGTGCGACTGTGCTCTGAAGGGGCCGTGTAAATCCTGGGGAAAACAAAGATACAAAGATGTTCATCTGCACCATCTGATTCAAATAATCTCAACCAGCTACCACTCTCCCAGGAAATGACTGTTTACTTAAAGGCTTAACAAAAATCTAGATTTCTCTTATTGTTGACATTATATTTTCATAGTTCAACTTTAAACATTTGGCTCTTCTTTCCAACTTACTTTTTTTTGATTTTCTGCATGTGACTGTCATGGAGAAAAAAAAATGGGTCTTATCCTATATTTGAAATCCCCAGGTATATTCTGAGACTGAATAATGGTCTAGAGCTAAGAAGCCACTATTCTTATATAATTAGTTTGTTATTAATAAAAACTGGACACCAATTAGACTGATAATGCCTTCTTACTAAAGTGAGACTCAAATTTTGTTGCATATGAGTCACATTTGTGAAAGTTAAGTAAAAATATATATGTTGAGTCTTACCACTATAGATTCTAGTTCATTAAGTCTAAGGTCAGATTCAAGTAATTGATTTTTTTCATTGGATGATTCTAATGTGCAGAATAGAATCAATGATATAAGATACTATACTACAATGATAGAAATAACTGATAACTACTGCTTGCTTACCAAGTGCCAGGCACTATTCTGTGTAGTTTATATGAACTAATACGTCTGTCCCTCAAGGCATCTAAACTTCACAATGATCCTGCCAGGTAGGCTACCCAGGAATTCTTGTTCCAGAGGACACTTATTGCCTAAAAAGATTAAAAAGCAAAGTAAACTTTTGACATTTACTCTGAAGTAATAAGATGTAAATTAGATTAAAAAATTGTCATTAGTAATTATCTCTAAGGTGTAGGAGTACAGCTTCTTGAGACAAAGTTTTGTGATTTTATTAGTCCTTGTCAAGATTAGGACTGTGATTGATCAAAGACCAGGAATCTGAAGCAAATCAGGATCCTGGAAGAAAAGCAGTAGAGGAACAAAAACTTCTGACTTCAAGTGATGTTTACTCACAGTCATGGCTCTTCAGGAATCAAAAGTTACCTATAGCAGACTAGTCAGCTCTGAGGAAGGCTCCCTACTGCCTGGGAACCTGAGATCATGGGTTCTATTTAATAAGAATGAAAAACAAAGCAGGTAGAGATAATAGCACAATCTGAGTTTGTAAAAGTGAAGTTGGGTGAATCACATGGATAAACAAACACATTGTGCTGATCTTCTTCTGTATACAATAATTGTAAATTCTTTACAGAACATTTTCAAATAAAATTACTTATTATTGTGCGGAAATAGCCATCGAGGTTTGTGTTCTTTTCTTTGCCTTTTTAAAAAATTAAATTTTTATTGACATATAATAGATGTACATGTTTCCAGATTACATGTGATAATTTTATACACTCATACAATCAAGTTAGTTTTGGGGTATCCTTTACCTTAAATATTTATCTTTTCTTTATGCTTGGAATATTCAAATTGCTCTCTTCTAGCTACTTTGAAATGTACAATTGATTAATGTTAACCGCAGCCACCCCTACTGATCTATTGAACACCAAGTCTTATTTCTTTTATTTAAGTGTATATTTATATCTATTAATCAACTCCCCCTTACCCTTGTGTGCTGGTAACCACCAGTCTACTCTATTTTCATTTAATCCACTTATTTATTTAATTTTATCTCCGATATGTATAATGACATGCAATATTTGTCTTTCTGTGCTTGGCTTATTTCACAGAATATAAGGATCTCCAGATCTATCTATGTTGTAACAAATGATGAGACAATCTCTCTATACTGAATGAAATGCTGAATACTTTTCCATTGTGTATCTACACCACATTTTCTTTATTTGGTCATCTGCTGATAGACACTTAGATCAATTCCATATGTTGTCTATTGTGAATAGTGCTGCAAAAAACTCAGGTATATATTCAAAAGAAAGTAAATCAATATATCAAGGAGAGATTTATATTCTCGTCCTCTGAAGCAAGACACATATATAAACATACACTAATATTTGGTCCACATATTTTAACGCATGTGATGTTCACTTTTTAACTATTTTATGTGTTTATCAATAGCTCTTTTACTCAAGAAAAGTAATCTATGCCCGATTTAAAGAGCTTGGCAAATTTCAACTTTCATTTTTGTGAATGTGAGTTACTAATATGAATTATTAATGTGATGCTTAAGCATGTGTTTCTGAGATGCTGAAACCACATCTTGGCAATGAAATTACTTTAACATTTTATTCAAACTATACCTAAGCCTTAAGTAAATCAGAAAATCACAACCTTAAACTTTAAGATTTTTGTTTAGAAAATTTTCTTACCTGTTTCCTCTTTGAAAAATTTAAAGATGCTTCTGAAAATCTAATGGCATAGACAAGTGGAAATTATTTATTAGAAACCTCTATAAAAATTTGCTTGATTGCTGGCTGAGAATGATGATGATAAGACATATATTATACAGAAAAATATAAAGCTTTCTGTCATGTTTGCTCACACACAGAAAAGGGCAAGGAAGTGATCTTATTTCATAATACTGTCAAGTATACAGAAATATACTATACTATATATTTACTATATATACACATATATGTGTGTGTATATATATATATATGTGTGTGTGTGTGTGTGTGTGTGTATGTATACCTGGTGCTAAGCAGATTAAAAGTTAAAAGAAAGCTGTATTTTTGGCCACCTAATCCCTGTGAATACAAATATGACTCAAATAAACCTGGCCAACTTTGTAGTTCATCATGTCATGTTGTAAAAAATAATCAATAAGTCATCTCCCCAAGTTGAAAAGTGATTTAACTTAGCCAAAAGCACTGGAATGGACCATGAAACGTGATTATGCTCATATCACACAACAAAATGCTACTGTTCTGAAATTCTCTTCCTATATAGTTGGGAGTTTTCAGTTTCTCCTGTCTCTGTCCATTAAATCTCACACAACAAGGGCACTCTTCTTGCTTCCAACTGAAGCCTTCCCTGATCTTTCTTTTTATCTCAAATAAAGCGAAACCTCTTGATCTATTCTCTGCACAAGACAAAAAAAAAAAAAAAGTGCCAAGACTTCAGGGGTGTGTGTGTGTGTGTGTGTGTGTATATACAAGGGCGTTTGTACATGAATTGTTGTTATCATTCCCATTGTACAAACAGGAAGACTTATGCTTTATATAGCCTTATCATATTGAAAAAGCCTCACTAACCAGGTATACTTGTCTATTCTTTCTCAACCATTTCACATCTCCAGTGACTGTCACTCAGTGGTTTCAAAACCTTTGAATTCGGAGACAATGTTTGGGAGGTTATGAACGATAAACTTACACTGTCCAATAACGATAGTAGCACGTAGCTACTGAGAGCTTGAAATAGAACTACTCCAAATTGAGATGTGCTATAAGTGTAATATACACAACAGATTTCAAAGTCGTAGTGTGAAGAAAAGAAGATATCTCATCAAATATGTTTTTCATTTATTAGGTATTAGAATGATCATATATTCAATATATTGTATAAATTAAAATATATTAGACAATATATATTATTAGTTTCAACTGTTTCTCTTTTTTAAAGTAACTACTATAACACACAATTATATATGTGGCTCAAATTTGTGGCTGGAATAAGTCCTGGAAATTTGAACAATTCCCATTTTCAGACTGCAGAGATTGCAATGTCAATAATAGCATTTACAGTGTTTAATTAAGTTAATGAGGAAAACCCGAGTTGTTGTTTGATTGTTTCCTGCATAGCAGATGGTTACAGACAAAGATGAGCTGGACTTTGCCTCCTCTGTAATTCTTAAACCAGATAGAATTTTTATTAAAAGTAACTTGATTGTCTTTAATGAAGGCTTATTCTAGTTGATTTAAAAAATGCAACTCTTCCCATCTGTGCTATAATCATATTTGGTTGTTTTCAACCCAGCATGTTAATCACATAGTGCTAAAATTCTAACAGGAGCCACAGACCTAATTTCACCTTTATCTGTTTGAAGAGATATACTTTCTTCAGTGGGGCATATAGAAAAGCTTAACTCTGACTCCAGCAACAATTGGTTGGGTCAACAATTGTAATCACAGTAGACATCACGTTTTTGAGTCTTGACTTGCCAGGCAGAGGGGATTGCTCTACATGGAGGAGGTAATTTCATGCTTGAATAACCCTGCACTATTAAATTAGAAAATTGAGTTACAGTCCTCTCACATCATAGACCCGCTGCAAGCAAGCTTGCCTCTAAGGAATGTTTGAGGGAATTTCATTGAGAGTAAGAAGCTGAAAAGAAACACACACAAGAAGGACACCAAACAGGGTTTCTTTTATGACCTGGCATTTTACTTTTGAAAATATTTTACTTTCATGTGGCTTTGGTAACCACTTGTATCTTGGACAATGTACCTCATATATTAAAGTTAATAATAGAAAAACTCAACCAGCACTGCTATAGGTATAAAAATGGGAATCATTTTTATTATAATTTTTTCCTATAAAGTAAGGCTATTTTTACTAATGTTGATCAAACAGCTTTACCTATCATTAAACCATTCTTGCTCTATCCCACGTTAGTGGGAGTAAATAACAGAATAAAATGTTGATATTGTTATGCTTTTTGAGATGGAAGCTCACAAAACCCTTGTGTTTATCATTTCAAAGCCATCTGTTTGTTTTCTAAATTAACTCTAATTTTTAATCTGTCTTAATCAGCCTCGACTGCCATAATAAAATATTATAGACTGGATGGTGTAAAAGAAGAAATTTATCTCAAGTCAGGGTGCCTGTATGGTCAGGTATATGTGAGAACTCTTTTTTTTTTTTTTTTTTCTTTTAAGACAGAGTCTCATTTTTGTTGCCCTTGGTAGAGTGCTGTACTGTCACAGCTCACAGTAACCTCAAACTCTTGGGCTCAAATGATTCTCTTGCCTCAGCCTCCTGAGTAGCTGGGACAGAGGCTAGAGGGCAAGGCTATTTTTAGAGACCACGTCTTGCTCTTGGTCAGGCTGATCTTGAACTCCTATGCTCAAGTAATCCACCTGCCTTGGCCTCTGAAAGTACTAGGATTACAGGACTGAGCTACTGTGCTGGGCCTAAGGACTCTCTTTCTTATCTCTGTGTATGCTCATGGATTTCACTGGTGTGCATGCAGGGAAAGAGAAAGTGAACAATTGCTCTCTCCTGTGTCCTCTTACAAAGGTCCCAATCTTATTAGAGCATGTCCTGCCCTCCAGACTAATTACTTCCTAAGGATCAAATGCCCAAATACCATACACTGAAAATTAAGGCTTCAACATATGAATGGGGGGGGGGGGGGAAAACATTAATTATCCAACATTCGGGTTTTAAGTTTTAAAAGTTATATTTTTGATTAAAACCAACACCATTAACACGATGCTGGTCGTAAAGTACATAA